>JNCO01006623.1:0-12851 GCA_000785685.1 Uromyces viciae-fabae | reverse complement strand
TGATTGAGTTCCGACAAGTTTGATTTGAATGATTTCAGTCAAAAAAAAATCCGACTTGAGTTAATCAAAGAGTATTGACCGATGATGAAAGAGTTGAGAGTTTGAGAATATCGATGAAAAAAAAAATTTTGAGGATGAATGTGATGGATTGGCTTGGTGAGAAAGCCGAGACTGTAAATCTGAAGAGTTTTTGAGGCTTGATGATGGGGATATTTTATAATATTAAGAAAATGAAGAGAAAGATTATGAAAGAGGAGCTTTGGGGACTTTACCAAAGATGGTTGATGATAAAAGAGGCTCAAACTCAATGATTTTTAATTTCATGAGAAGAGAGAACTTATATAGAAAACAAAAAGAAACCCCCTGGCATAATGTAAGGGGGCTCTAGGGTAAAAGAAAATAGAATCAACAAAAATAGAAATCAGCTGCCACAAGATGTGAGCAGCCATTTGACAATAAAAACAACAGTCCCAAACCCCTGAAAGCCCGGGGGGTTTACTTTTTCCGAGTGCAACCAGATGTCTGATATGTCCAGATATCAGATATCATCATATCCTTCCAAAATGAAACACAAGACCATTAATCAAGATTCCCACCATCTGGTGATTCCTGGAAGGCCCAGCAAATCACCAATAACATTAACATCAACCAAAACAAAAAAAGTGATGAAGAAATTTCTATTCTATCTGAAAAAGATGGAGGCCCAATGAAATGGAGCTGGGTATGGAACCACCTTAAAGAATCACCCAATGGAGAACATGTTGTTTGCCAAGTTGTTGCCATTTCTGGAACAATCTGTGGAAAAAAATTAAAGAAGGATAAAAGTTCAAGCACCAACACTTTTCACGGGAATCTCTTACAATTACACAATCTAGCTGATCCAAATCTCACCAAGAAAACCAAGATTAATCACATGGACCTTCATAAATGGAGCAAAACTGGTACTCTAGCTCCCAAAGTATGTGTTTCTCATTTCTTTTTTTTTTCTTTCCAACTATAATTTATAATTGTATGTTTAAATTCTTAACACTCATAACTCATTGGCAATTGCTGATGCTTTATCTTATTTCAATTTCAGGTTGAATTAAACAACAAAACACTCAAATCCTCCCTGGTCTACTTAATTGCCAACTGTGATCTTCCCTTTGCTTTTGTGGAAAGAAAATCTTTCTGTGAACTTATCTGCCTCCTCAATAAAGATGCAATACCACTCATTGAGATCACCAATCAATCCGCTATTGCTATACACACGTCCCGCATGCATCATCAATCCAAAAAAACGATTGAGCGGGACTAAAATTCAATCTCATTCACCCAAGACGCCTGGACCTCCCCAATGTTACTGCCTTTATGGCAGTAACAGCACATTTTATTGATGAAGAATTTCACATGCATGATCTTACCGTTGTGGTTCCACATGTTGAAGGTATGTTTTTTTTTTCAATTTCAATTTTTAGACCTTTTCAATTTTATGCCCATTTTTTTGAAGTTCAATCTTTCTATTTATACATTTTCATATGTATTCCACTCCACCTACAGGAACTCATAGCGCTCAGAAATTTCTCAGTTGTTTCGTGATACCCTGAATCAATATTCCATTTTAGATAAGCTGCACACAATCACAGCTGACAACACATCCATTAATATGAAGATGACACAATAATTGGACCTTCAAATACCAAAATTTAACCCCTCCACCTATATTCTAGGCTGTGTTGCACAAATGATTAATCTGGCCACCAAGATTGGGATTTCATTGCTTGGTTCAATTGATAATAGTGAAGAAACTGAAGAGTTCTCCATTGAAACAATTGATCCTCTCCTCTTGAATAAAACCACAGCAACATCTCATGCTCACATCAATGCAAAAATAATTATCAAACACATGCACAGGTTATGCACATGGGTCTGATTCTCACCTCAAAGGCGCAAGCAATTTTCTATTGCCGTCCAATCTTGCCAGCCTGAAATCCAAAATCCATTCTAAAGGTATCAAGGGTCTGGAGATTGACGTATCAACCTGTTGGAACTCTACCTTCTCCATGTTTCAATGGGCCCTCTTGCTTGAAAAGTCCTGCACTCACTTTTTCCAACACAATTCCGAGAACACTAAATTCCTTTTAACTTCAGATAAATGGAATCTTGCTTTCAAAATCATGATTTGACTTGAACCTCTCAGTGAGGCAACCAATCTACTATGTGTCAAGATTTGAATCAAAATCATAAAAGACTTAATCAATTTAAAACTCAAGAAAGTGAGTTATAAAATATTTTGAAAAATAAAATATTAAAAATTATATATTTAAATTGAAAAGAAATAATTTTTAATATATTTATTTTACCATTGCAGATAAAAATAAAATAAAGAAAAATTCTGCAATGATGTTCATGAATTAAAAATATTCTTTTTACCATGATTTAAAAACTCAAAGTAAGTTTTTCATGAAGTTTAAATAAATTAAAAATAATATTTTATTGTTTAAAAATTGATTAATGAAATCTTAATCCGTCTTAGCAGTGATTTAACCAGCAGGATTATTTTTAATTAAATTGTCAACAAGATCAAAAATGAACTATGATGTCATAGTCATTAAAAATAATAAATAAAATTGAAAATCTTTTACCATGATTTAAAAACTCAAAGTAAGTTTTTCATGAAGTTTAAATAAATTAAAAATAATATTTTATTGTTTAAAAAGATTATAATTAATTAATAAAATCTTAATCCGTATTAGGAGTGATTTAACCTGCAGGATTATTTTTAATTAAAAATGGTCAACAAGACCAAAAATGAGCTATGATGTCATAGTCATTGAAAAAAATATAAATAAAATTGAAGATCAAATTAAAATAAAAATTCAATATGGTCAACAAGCTCTTGACCAGATTTTTCTTATAAAAACTTTATTAAATATTTTTATTTAAGAAATAAATAAAAATCAATTTATTGACCAGATTTTTCTTATAAAAACTTTATTAAATATTTTTATTTAAGAAATAAATAAAAATCAATTTAAAAAAAATAAAAATCATTAAAGCAACGGTTGACAAGATCCAAGAAGTTCTTTTTGTATCAATTTTATACATTATTTATTATCTTTATCATTAATAAACTAAAAAGAATTAAAAAGAATTAAAAAATTAAAAAACATTAAAAACGGTCATTAAGACTTTTTATCTTAATTATATTTTATCATTATCATTATCATTATTATCAAGCTATTTCTTTATTTTGATTACATCACAATTTTTACCAAAATTTGCCTTCAGGTAAAATCTATTTCTTTTTATCTTTTATTTTTATTATTATTGTATGATGAAAAGATCTTTTAAAAAGAGAAAGAATCTAATAAAGAAATAAAATCTTCAGTTTTGTAAATTCTTTTACTATGTGCATCAAAGTATCCAACTCTGAACACTGCTCTACCCATCTACCTTGTATTAATACAACATCTCCATGCTGCATGAAACAGTCTCTTAATGAGAACCATTTAATTGAACCTGCAAACAAAATGATAGAGAAGATTGATACCTATTTAAAATATTCCCTCAAATGACCAGCTTATGTATGTGTGATGATCCTTGACCCCAAGTTCAAAACAATTTTCTGGAAGAATTATGAGTCGTTTATCATCTCCCATTAGGATATGTCTGTTGATTACATTGTGAAGACTTTCAACAAAATAGCGCAAGAATTTGATGAAAAAATGCAGAAGGAAGATGTCCAATCTGAATCAACTCCTCAAATTGACAATACTGCCGCAAAAAAAGTTTTTTTGCATCAGCATTGTACCAGCCACGTACAATTGAATGTGAAGGAATTCAAGCGGAAATCAATTGTCACTTAAAAGAGGATATTGAAATGGAGCAAGTCAAACTCCTTAGCTATTGGGCCAGCCGTAAAAAATCCTCTCCAAAGCTGGCCCTCATGGCTCGTTGGTATCTCTCCATTCCAACCACCAGTGTAGGATCAGAAAGGGTTTTTCCCAAAGGTCGCCGGATCGTTTCTTGGCAGTGATCCTCTCTGAAGCCTCAAACCATGGAACATCTCCTTTTCCTGAAAGATTGGTTTCAGAACTTCAATGGTCCATTTTGATTTTGAATTTCTCTTCTGCTTTCTCCTTTGTTCCAGGAAACTTCTGACTTTTCCTATTGATATATTGTATCACTTTCAATACAAAACATGCATCTAGTTACAAAAAAAAAAAAAAACATGAAATGAGATCTATGAGTATTAAAGAAAAAAGATATAAAAAAAAAATGTTTGTTGTTACAATTTTTACAGAAAAAGATGGAAATTATCATATTTATGAGTATTTGAATAAAAAAAAACTGTGTAGTGACCAGAAACATGAATTTTATGTGAATTTTATCTACAAGACTAAGTGGAAAAAAATTTGCATTGAACCCCGGGGATTCAGGGGTCTCTGAATTACAATCCTGAACCCCCGCCCTTGGGGTCATGCCTTACCGGTGGAGGGGGAAAGCTTATTCTTCATGAAGGAATGCTGTAAGAGCACCTCCACCACAAGAGGTAGATTTGGGGTGGTAAATCTAATGGATAACAACCACTGCTGCACATTTTTACACTTTTGCCTCCTGAATTGGCTGCAACAAACCGTTGAAGGTGTTAAATTGGGGAGTGAAGGCCGTGAACCTTTTTTCCCCGGTTCCCTTCCTCCCCTTTCACATTTTTTTTTTTTTTTTGCATTCCACCTTCCTTCCATTCAAAAATCCAACCACTCAACATCAAGTGTCACCAGCATGGACAATGATGACCTTCTTCTCTACCTGGTGAACTCTCAGGAAAATCTTTTGAACAACCAACTTTCTGTTATCACATCAACATCAATCTTTATTACCTCTGCACAATCTCAACAAGAAGTAATGATTGATTCACTACTACTAATTGATGAAGATGAAGAAGCTCAAAATCAACATCAAGAATGTCCTCATGGTGGTTCCAAACCAGTGAAAAGGCCCAACCTACCAAGGTTCTTTGAGCAAGGCTACCAACACCTATTCCACAACTACTTCTCAGCAAGCCCGGTCTATCCTGAATCCCTTTTCTGGCGCTGCTTTTGTATGCAAAGGAATCTGTTCCTGAAGATTGCATAGGATGTTGAGGAAGTAGACTTGTATTTTACTCAAAAACCGGACGCACTTGGACTGCTTGGATTCCAAACTTTACAAAAAATAACGGCTGCAATCCAAATGCTTGCATACAGTGGTGCCGTGGATTTTAAAAATGAATATATTCATATATCAGAAACCAGCTCATCCAATAGCTTGCAGCATTTTTGCAACATGATCCATCAAATTTACGCCACTGAATATCTTTGTTCTCTGTGTGTTGAGGACTTACAGAGATTACTAAAATTGGGTGAGCAAAGAGGTTTCCCGGGTATGATTTGCTCCCTTGTCTGTACACTGAAACAAATCTCTTGAAACTTCCTGCTGTTGACACGCAGCATATTCCAACCTTCCTCTTGTTCTTTCTCAAAGTTTACTATGGATACGCAGTGACTGTGCATCATTCAAAGTCACTGTGAATCATGCACAGTCACTGTGCACCCAATTAGGCTTCAAGTAAGACTTCAGTTGTCACCCAAGTTAAACTCAAGTTTCCACATGTCAACTGGTGACAGTTAGGCAAGATTTTTTGGCAGAGATATGCATTGGCATTGGAGGAATATAAGCAATGTTATTATCTTGCTGATGGGACCTACACAAATTGGGAAAATTTTGTGAAAACTATATCTTAACCACAAGGGCTAGAATGACAAGTTTTTTTTTTTATTTTTATTGTCTTAATATTCAAAGCTTTATTCTTTGAAATACTCATGATCTTTTTTTTATTTTTTTTTATTTTTAAACATGCAGCACTTTGAAAAAGTACAAGAGGCCACCAGGAAAGATGTCAAACAAGCTTTTGGAGTGCTTCAATCTCAATTTTCTATTGTGGCCCGTCTGGTGTGTAGTTGCTTGCACAAGAATCTCCAAAATATAATGATGACCTGCATCATCCTCCACAATATAATTGTGGAGGATGAGCAAGGGCAACCTGGAGACTTTGTCTACAATGTAACAAAAAATAGATTCATCCAACCCAATCACAAGTGCAATCCTGGTTTCTCTCACTTCATTGCAAATTATCAAGCAATCCACAACAAAACAAAAAACCACCAATTAAAACATGAACTTATCGAGAATCTCTGGGCCCTCAAAGGTGCCTCAATGTCTCAAGAATAATAATCCCATTTCCCCTTTTTTTATCTAGTTTTTTATCTTTATTTATTTGATTCTTTCTGTTTGATTTTTAAACAATATTCTTCTTGTTTCAATTATTTATGTTTCATTCTTTCATTCCAGATTCCATATATGACTGGAGTGGAATTCTCTCACAAAAAATCATAAATCATGCCTATGCAATTTAAAATTGATACTTATTACACTCTGTGTCCATTTAGATATTCTCTCAAGTTTTCATTGATAATATCAATAGATACCATAATTCAAAGCAAATATGCTTTGTTCATCATTTTGATTGAATTTCATGAAAAAAAAGCTATCTTAACTGAGTAAAACCGGTGATGAATAAAAGAAAAGTGGGACCAAAAGTATAACCAAAATAGAGTAGCAAGCTAAGCTAATCAATCATGTTTTAGACTAGTATTTAATGAATAAAGATAATTGCAATCCAATTTTAAACCAACAAAATGTAATGAATAAAAAAAAATGAAAACACAAATACCAATTCAAGATGATGAACAAGCTATTCATTTTCAAGAATTTCCAGGATCTTCTTGCATCTGGAAAGATAATAGGATAATAGTGTTTGACATCCTCATCAATATCCTTCAAATCCTTATTCATAATGACTCTCTCCACTAAGATTTTCATGGAGTTACTTTGGTCTAGAATTTCCTTGCTTTGCATCTGTAAAGCTTGAGCTTGTTCTTGAAGTATTCCATTTTTGATTTGGCTTTGCTGTGCCGTTTATAATTGAGCTTTAACAACACTTTCTTTCCAAACTGAGTTTTGATTAGCAAGTGAGTCATTAAACTTCTCATTTAATTTTAACATCTTCATTTTCTTTTGCCCAATTGGTCGGCTGATGATGGAGTGATTATGGACTGAGGTGATGTTGCTAATGTCTTCAGAGTTGAGTTCAGATGTTGAAGTGGAATCAGGTATGTCACTACTTACAACAACATCTTCAGCTATTTTGTGTTTATTTGCTGCTGTTTCATCTTTGTTTTTGGTTGAAATGTTTTTTTTTTTGAGATTGTGAAAGTAAGAGTTCCATTTGGGCGCATGCGCCAGGATATTGTATGATTGTATGTGGGTGAATGGCTTCTTGTATGATTGTATGTGGGTGAATGGCTTCTTGTATGATTCAAGGGAGAGTTTGAGAGAAAGGGCAAACCAGTTGTCCATGTTTTGACCACTCAGATTAGAATTGTTGACTTGATTGACACAGCCATTGAATTTATTGATGGCATGCTGTACCACCCCCCCCAGCAAGATTTAAGGCTGATTCCAGTTCTTTTCGGGTGGGGTATGCTAGTAGCAAAGTATTCCACAACACAATTCCAGAAAGTGGTTGCAGATTGGTCGGTACCATGCAACGGGTCTTCTGAAACCTCAAGCCAAGAAACACATAACTGAAAATCATCATTGTTGTTATAGTTACATGCTTGTGGGGTCTTGTTTTCAATTGATTTGTTTTTTTTGGGAAGTTCCTTGGTTTCAAGAAAAGGTGGATTATCTACCACAATTTGAAATGAAATGAAGTCAGTTAGAATAAAATGAAGCTAAAAAAAAAGAAGTAAATCCTCATATTTTGATTGCCTGAGGTTAATGGTGGCCAATTCTCTGCAAAGGAAGCAAGCAGGGGGTCCAGAGTATTCATGGGTTGATTTACATGAACAAATTGATTTTTTTTTGTTGATCCAGGCAGACACAAGTTCTGCTCAAGATTCCAAAATTGTGATTCAGTTAACTGTTAAAATATGTGAATGGACACTCAAAATTTAATTTAGTTTTTTTGAAAAATTGCAAAATAAAAAAGGAAATACTTATTGGAGGTTGATAGAAGATGGGGTTGGTTTATTTTTTTTGGTCGATATTGGTGTGAGAGATGTTCAAGAGATATAAAAAAAAATCCACATTGGGGGAGAGTGACAAGTTCTATCACAAAGGTTTCACCCAGGTTTCCATTGTGATTCATGGATTCCGCAAGTTTCACGGTGTGAGACTCCAAAAGAGGCTAGAGAGTTTTAGCCCTTATTGAAGAATTTAGAAAGGGATGAAGGAGTAAGTACTCTGCCTTTCTTAATGACAGGAAATAACTGATAGACTTTTTGTCTTAGAATGAGCAGGGAGCAAGGCTACACCTGATTTGATGGTAAGGAATTGGAAGCTTAAGAGGGTGTTTCCAGAACTCAGATTGGGTTTGAAAGAAAAAGGTAAGACAGCAGGATAGCTGTGGGAGCAGGGGATATGAGTCAAGTCCTCTGTGGCTCCTTTAAGAAAGGGAAGAAATGTGAGCAATGGCTGGACACTGAGGTTTTAATGAATCTTAAGTATTTATTTTTTTAAAGGTATGTATGTAATTTAGAGGGGGAAATGTCCAGAGGGACTTTTTTTGATTATAATTCTCTCCAGGTCAGATTAGATGGATTAGATGGGGGGAAAACACTGAGGAGAGAGCTCCTTATATAGACAAATGGGAGTGAAAGAAGGGTACAACAAACAGGGTGTCAGAAAATCATACAGTGCACAGACATGACATCAGAGCTACTGTATCTTATCTTATCTCCTTCCGACATGTGGGCTAATCCCTTTTGAAACAAGTGAGGATTGTAATATGAGGTCAGAGGATTTCTAAACATGTGTAACTGTGTGTTTATTCTGTGGTAGTTGAATATGTACATTGAATGAGGTCATAGCCTCTTATCTATGAAACTTGTATTTGTCAAAATGATAAAATTAATCCTTGCAAGAGCAAGAGAAAAATTGCATTGCTTGATAGAAGTAAGCAAATTTTTAATATTATATTTTTCATAATAATTATTAAAATAATAAATTAAATATAATTATTAAAAATAAAAATAAAAAACAATTAACTAAAATTTATTTCTAAATTGAAATTGCCTCTTTAAAAGTAAAAGATAATGAAAATAATGCTAAAATAATAAAGAGAGATTTAAAGCAAAGAATTAAAATTTAATTGTAAGAAAAATTTTAATTCTTAAATATATTATTTATTTTTAAAATAAAATAAATATGAAAATAAAAATAATAATTATTAAAAATAATTATTTTAATTAATTTAAAAAAAAAATCATACTAAACTGACATAAAAATTTAAATCATGAAATTGTCATGATTGCCTCTTATTTTATTTTTAATGCAGATCTTTTAAAAATACGTCATGATTGATTCAATCATTATTCGATGATTTGCAATGATCATGAATCATTGTAAATCATATATTTGTCACTTTAGAATCATTACGAGCAAGATGATCATATGATTTTTATTTATTTTAAAATCTTCTTTTATGATCTTTTTATTTTTCTTTTCTTTCAAACAAAAATTATTAATCATCTATAAGAGTTAACTATCTATTTGAAATTAAATTAATTAACCTTATATTATAAAATATTAATCTTACTGAAAATTTATTAATCTTATTAAAAATTAATCTTAAAATATAATAAAATATTATATCATAATATTTTATTTTAATTTTATTTTAATTATTATTCATTTAAAAATTCTATATTTAAAAATCAATCTAGCTTATAATTTAAGCTCATTCTTATCATTTGATTTTCACCTTTTTAGGTAAAATAAATTCTTTATTAAAAAGATCTGTTTTGTATTTAAAAATTATTAAAAAGAGAGAGAGAAAACCAATATGAAATAAAAACCTTTTTATATGTTAAAATTTACAGTATTGGATATGTGATAGCAGATATGGACTATGTGATATTTGTTATTGTTCATTGACTTATTTATTATTATGTGATGCATAAATCTGTATTCATAATGAAGGGGTTAATTTGGGTGCAAAATCCATTTCTGAAATAAAAACTAAAGAATTCCTGCTTCTTAATGGTGAAATAATGATTTCTTTATTGAGTCCACTTTAAAGTACCACAACACAATTAACTCAAACTGGGAAATCATCAATGTATTGGTTGGAATGCCAGTGGTTCATGGTGTGTTTCCTTCACTTTTTTTACAGCTCAATTTTTTTCTTTTAATGTTTTCTTCTACTATTCATCAATTTCTTTCTTTTGCTAACTAAAAAATCTTCTTCTACTATTCAGGGGAGCATAAGTGCAAGAACTTTGCTCTTATTCTTCACAAGACACTTAAGAAAATGGACATAATAGAAACAATTGCGGCAATTACTGCCAACAATGCCTCAAACAATGGGACATTGGCCAAGGAGCTTGCCAAATTACTCAACACAAATTTCAATTGGACCAAAAATTTATTGGGGTGCATGGACCATGTGATCAGCCTGGAAGCACGGGACGGCGTAGAAGCCTTTGGATTAAACAGTGTCACCTCCAAGGAGGGAATCACGGTCAATTTGACAATGGACATCAATAACTTCATGAATTGACCTGATGGGGAGGGAGTGAATCTGAAAACAATTATCTCACACATCCACAGACTTTCACTTTTTTTCCAAGCGTCACCTCAACACCAAGAGGCATTCTAATCAGGCCACAAGATCATTGCTGACAGCTCTTTTTCTCCTCAAGAAGATGACAGTCATGGGCCCCCCCCCCCCCTTTCAAAATCCCTTATCTTAGAAGTCAGAACCCGTTGGAACTCAACTTTCCTGATGCTTGAACGTGCCATTGACTTGAAAGAAGCATGCAACTTTTTCTGTGACAGACCCAAGACGAGAAGGTTTGACTTGTCCCATATTTAATGAGACAAGGTAGAACAGATGGCCAAATTCTTGAAGCCACTGCATGAAGTAACCAAGATCCTTTAATGATCAACATATCCTACGCTCAATCCATCCCGGCATGCCAGTGTGGCTCACACTCATGAGCTCTGGGGGTCTAGGCCGAGTAAGTTAAGCGGTGGAGAAGCAACCGAACTATAACCTACTCCGCCGTTCATTAGTCGGCCCAGCCTCCCCTAGAGTATGGGGGGGCTCAAGCCGACGGAGTGAGGGTAGGGGGGCCGAAAACCCTCTCCCTAGGTGGGGAGGGAAAATGGCCCCGCAGTGCATGACTGCAGGAGTGTGCCAGAGCCCAAAAACTCAGACTCCGTAAGAGCCTGAGCCTTGTACCTCCTTTTTTTTTTTTTTTTTTTTTTTTTTAGTAACTAATATGGTATCATCACATTCACACCACTTTCACTTTCACTCTAAAACACCTCTATTTCGTATCTTTTTTTTTTTTTTTTTTTTTTTTTTTAAATTAGATTTCAATTGCCGCAATAGATCTTTTGCAGAGGCTACCTGTTCTGCAGAATACTGCCTTACATATAGCTTGTAGCAGTCTGAGGTCCAACGGCCTGAGAACTTTAATTTGGTGACGGACGCTCCTAAAGCTATCCTCAGTGAAGCGCCGCCAACCCTAAAAGAGTGACCGGTGAGGATTGGGTCCCCCCTTTTCTTCCATACCTCAGCAACTACCTCATTGGTTCTTCTTTTCGTGAGATGTTTCCTTGCGCCTTCCTGGTTAAAACCGAAAACTGAGTCGGTCTGGTACTTAGTGGTGGCTAATCGTCGCTTGACGGCCGCCACTGGGCACAGCGATATTGGTAGAACTTGAAGATGAATGAACTGGACCACTCCCGGGCCAGATGTTTTAGCCTTGTTATATGGAAATCAATAGAGAAGAAGATTCACCTGGCTTAATTCATTTTTAACCCCATCAAGAAGAAAGAACTGTTCAACCAAAAGAAAAGTCAAATGCAAAACAAAAAGAAGAGAAGAAACCAGTTGAAAAATTAATTAATGATCTAGAAAATAGTAAAATCCCAACTACTTTCTCTCAACTCACCTCATCATCTCCAGATTATACTGAAGCTGTTGTTAAAAATTTAGCTGATAAACTTCAATCAAGTAAAAAATCTGGACTCACCTATATAAGTAATAATCCATCAGCAAAAACCAAATCTTCACCAACTATGATTCTTAGTGATAGTGAGGAAAAGAATTCAGAACCATGTTATTATTCTTGTGCATTAGGATTTGTGGATGTTGTAGTAGAGGATTCTTGTGTGGAGTTTTTAGTAGATTCAGGTTCTATGGTTAATGTAATTTCTCAAAGTTTAGCTGAAGACCTGGGATTAAAAATGGTGGAAGTTAGTATTCAGATGACAGGAGTAGGAGGAGAAAGGTGTGATATTGTTTGAGTAGTAGAAAAATGTTCATTAATGATTGGGGATTTTAGTGGAAGAGCTCCCCTTTTCGTATCACCAAGAGTCAAGCAAAGTGTTTTGGGTTGACCTTTCCTGTTTGATTAAAATTGTTCATTAGCATATCACAAAGAAGGAGAAATACTTTCATTTGAAGCTGAAGCAGGAAGAGTTGTTACTATACCCTTAGCAAAAGTAGGACATGGTAGAGGATGGGATAGAAGATAAAACCTACTTAAAATGAATCTTGGTCAAATTAATCAGTCTTTTTTATAGCATTGGGCACTCTGGCAAAGGATCATTCATCTAGACTTGCAGGGGAGTTTGGTTCTAGAGTGACCCATTTTAGTTTCATCTGCTTAAATAGTTTTATATTAAAAATAATTATCATTTCTTCAATTTTATTTCATCTACTAAAAAAAACACAAAAATACCTAAAAAGTTTA
>KN362569.1:1007-12854 GCA_000785685.1 Uromyces viciae-fabae | reverse complement strand
AGGCATTTTGGAATCAATCATAAAAGAGGTGGAAAAGAAAATTATGTGCGACAACCGGGCGGCAGTATTGGTGGCGAATGAGAATGGATCAAGAGGGAAAATGAGACAAGTAATGAGGAATTTTTTCTTTGTAAATGATGTAATTAGGGAAAAACATCTAAAGTTAATATGGGTAAAAAATCAAGATCAATTGGCGGATATTTTTACAAAAAGACTAAATAATACTCTACACTCTATAGCGGTCAAAAAGTTATTTTTGGGCAAAGTTTGAAGGGGGATGTTGTGGTAGGAGGCAAACTTTGCCTGATTAAGAGGAGGAATGTCATGTGGTTTTCACAGGTTGTCTAGTGATTATGTAATCACCTATTTGTATTTAGTCTTGTGCCACGCAATCAATACTACCCATTGGGGATTCTATATATTTCCATCTGATTCTACAATTGACATCACATTTCCCAAAGGACCTGTGAAAGCACATGAAAGCCCCACAGGAGCCTCAAACAAACCAAAATCAATTACTAGAGATCCTTCAAAGTTTGAATACTTGGAGAAGAAAACAAAGAGAGAAGAACAAAAATAAGAAAAGAAAAAAAAAAGACCAACCTCAAAATTAAGAAAGAAGAAAAGAAGAAAGAAGAAAAGAAGAAAGAAGAAAATAAACTAGAAGTAAATAAAAAAGAAGTAAATAAAAAAGAAGAAAAAAAAAAAGAAGAAAAAAATCAAAAGAGAATAAACAAGAAGAAAACAAAAAGAATAAAACAAAACAAAATAAAATAAAATAAAATAAACAAGAAGGAAAGAAAAAAGAGGGAAATAAACAAGAAGGAAATAAAAAAGAGGAAAATAAGAAGAAGGAAGAATATAATAAGAAAGATGAAAAAAAAAGAAGACAAGAACAAAAAAGAAGAAGAAAATCAAAAGAGAATAAACAAGAAGAAAACAAAAAGAATAAAACAAAACAAAATAAAATAAAATAAAATAAACAAGAAGGAAAGAAAAAAGAGGGAAATAAACAAGAAGGAAATAAAAAAGAGGAAAATAAGAAGAAGGAAGAAAATAATAAGAAAGATGAAAAAATAAGAAGACAAGAACAAAAAAGAAGAAGAAAATCAGCCAAAGAAATTAGAATTTACCCAGAGTTAACTGCACCCCATAAGAATTGTAAAGAAGGCCGTTGAAAAAATTAATCCCCCCCAAAAAAAAAAACTGTACAGAAAATTAATCCACCACCCAATGAAGGAAAATTACCAAGAATTGTAAGAATTCCTATTGAAAAATCCAATTAAAATCAACAAAGAAAAACTACTGAACAGCTATCAACACCACCAGAAAGAAATTCTTTGATCCAACTCTTACCTTAATTGATTCAACCTTTTGTTTTTAAGGTTTAAATGTCAAAGAAGATGGACACTGTGGATCTATAGTGGCAGCCAATTTTCTTGGATATGGTTAAGATAGTTGTTTTGGAAATTAGACAGGAAATTGTTGAAGATGTTCCAAAACAAAAAAATTGGTCAACAAGCAACAATTCATTGAGTGATTCTCCTGCAGCATTAAGAAGGATCAGTTTTGGAATTAAAAGACCCTGTGTAGTTCAAAATTGGATGTCAATGCCATCAACAGGAGATTTAATGACTAATAAATTGAAAAGACCTGTTTTTTCTGGTCTATTTCTTATTCTCAATCTTTCTTTCCTCATTTATTGTCTCCAAACATTAATCCCCCTATTTTTATTGCTTTGATTGATAGTCTCAAAAATTTCATTGCAGTAGAACTCTAGGATCCAATTTTATTTCCTTTCCCTCATGTCCTGAAGCCAGCTCTCAGCTTCAATTTTCCAGGTACTAAGGCTTGGGAGGAAAAATATTCTCAGTGTTTTGAGTTGACTAAAAAACTCAAGGCTCAGGCTGGACCAAGGAAAGGTTTTATTAATTTTTATTCTTAGTTATTTTATGGGTACTGGTTTTGGCAGAACCCAAAAACTTCCCTGTACCTCCTTTTGACTGCCACAGGATGTCCAGCCTTTTTTTTTTGATTTTTTTTTTTAAAAATACTTCTGAAGGTGCTTAAGCTACCAAACTTTTTTTGCATCATTCTGAGTCCCCCTGCTACATACTTTGAGATTTTTAGGTCAAGCAAAAACATTGAAGTACTCCTTATTTAGGGAGTACACAAAATCAAATAAAAATTCAAAAAAAAGAGTTAATGCGGGAAATATGGCTTAAAACTTCTATGAAATGAATTCCCATCCTATTGGAATGTGGGATAAAATTTTCATCCACAAGGAAGCAAAAAAAATGCTTTTACATTTACTTTTTGCAAAAACTTGTGCATGTACCACTGCAAAAGTAAATGTAAAAGCAACTTTTTTTACTTCCCCATGAAGAGAACTTTTATCCTACATTCCAATAGGGTGGAAATGCATGTGATGAGATTTTCAGCCCATATTTCCCACATCAACTATTTTTTTATTTTATTTTTTGATTTAGTGGACCTCCTAAATAAGGAGTACTTTGATGCTTTCTTTTGAGCTAAAAAAGCTCAGAATATGTAGCAGGGGGGCTCAGAAGGATGCAAAACAAGTTTGGTAGCTTTAGTATCTTTAGAAGTATTTTTAAAAAATATTTGAAAAAAAAAACAATTGAAAAACAAAAGAAGCTGGACGTCCTCTGGCAGTCAAAAGGAGGTGCAGGGAAGTTTTTGGGTGGTGCCAAAACCAGTCCCCTATTGTTTTTTTATTTTTTTTATTTTTACATGCTAAATTGATTTCACATTGCACACAAATCTAGGAAATGTAGTATAGATACAAAAAATACTGCTGAAAATGAGTAAGTAGATAAAAAGATCTGTTCTAGTTGTGTGTTGGGATATTAAGAAGATGAAAAAAGAAAAGAAATAGAAGAAGAAAAAATTTTTTGAAAGAAATTTAAGATGATTACAAACTTTTTATTTGAAAGTATAAAAAAGAAAAAGAGAAAAAATCCTCCTCTTTTGAACTGACAACGGTTAGGATTTTATTTGACTGACACCCTACATTCTGGCCCGGCCCTGAATATTTTTTTTTGATGTTTTTATTCAGCAGAATGTGGAGGAAGATGCCCCCCTATAAAGCTGGTCAGACTATACACCTTGAATTTTTTGGCCAGGGAAACCAGAAAAATAAAAGCCCGGTTGGTCTCAGTTCTAGCCCCCGTAATTACTATCTATATTTTTCTTAAAAAAATAATTATAAATCATAAATAATAAATAAGTTTATCAGCAGTAGTTTTAAAGATTTTAAGATATAATTTTTTATATAATATTTAAAGGTTAATTTTTATGAAAAAAATAAAAAAAGAAAAAGAAAAAATGAAAAGAAGGAAATTAAAAGGAAACAGAAAAGAAAAGAAGCAAGGAAAAAGATTTTTTTCTTTTTTTTATTATGGTGGTTGGTTTATTTATTAGGGGATTTCAAATATCACCAAACACAACCTTTTTTTATGTTGGGATTTCAGAAAAAAACTCCATTTCAAACCAGACATTTTTTTTGAAATAACCCACTTATTTGGCACAGGGGGTGTCAAATATATCAAAAAAATACATATATTTCAAAATATCTAAAATCCAAAAGTCAACATAAAACTCTGCACTCAAAAATTCAAATTAGCCCAACATGTTTTTCACCTTCCTGCAAACCCATTTCTTTAAACTCAATTGTTGCTTCAATTTGAAATATATCAACAAGTAAATTTCTCTTCCTTCTCAACCAACTACATCTTTCATCAACTCAAAATAATTCCTTCCACATCATCCTCCAAAGACATCCCTTGCAGAGCCCAACAAACTTCCAAAAATCAATCAACTTCTGACAATCCCCCCAAGTCTCCAACTAACTTGGGACACTTAAAAAAAAGAAGATCACCTGATCATTACTAACTGGTTGAAGATCCAAAAAAATTATGACACTGTCTTTGGTACCAAACATTCAACAAAGGTTGGAAGACCTCCTAAATCAAAGGTCAATTGCTACCAACTCATGGCACTCAATGTCAAAACCAAAAATACATTCTTGCATATTTTTCATTCCTTGGACACTGAAAGGTAATAAATTTAAATTTAGATAGGAAAAAAAAAATTGAGGAAAATTACTCACTTTAGAAGCCTTGATAGCCAAATTGCTGAAGTGCTCATTTAGATGATGAGCTTCTTGAAGTTCATCCAGTAGCTCATCTAAATCATCAGTTTGTTCAGGAACTTTCTTAGAGCTTTGATGATTTGGGGGCGGGTGAGAAATTTGGGGAGAGTGGTTGAAGAGATCCTCGGAATTGATTGGATTTTTTAGAACATTATCATCAGTATCATTATCATCAAAAGAATCCAAATCAGCCATATTTTCATCATCATAAATGTTGGCATATTAGAGAGGGGGATTGTGATTGACGTTACCAGGAATATACGGAGGTGCATTGACTGGATAAGAAAACATGGATGCAAGTGGATCATCATTATTGCCTTGGGAAGACATTTGTTTAAGAATCTTGATGGAATCGAGTAAATGGGGAAGGAAAAAATGGAAAATTTGGAGTGAGAAACAAGTTAATGATTGGAATTTAGACTAAGATATAAAAAAAATTGTTGGTCAACAGATCAAACTTGATCAAAAATTCACTCAACTCTTGTTGAATTTCTGAATTAATATTAAGAAACTAAACCAGACTGAACAAGAGAACAGGAAAGGAATAAGATTTCAAAAAAGAAAAAAGCATAAGAAAAAAGATGATTAACAAAAAAGAAAACAAACCACTAAAATAGTTCTAATGAGTTTTTTTAAGAAGGACAATGAACTGGAGGATCAAATGAGAAGGATTTATAAGCAGACTGATGGAAGAGAGAAATAAAGAACATGAAAAGAAGAAAGTGATTGATGAATAAAGGTTATTTCTTTTTACTTCAAACAACAAGAAAATAGAAATAAGAAAAAAAGAAATGAAAAACAAACAGCAGTGATTAATCACCAAACGGAAATTAGAATTGAGAATCCTAGAGATGATTCTAAAGGACAGAGGGGATACTAGAATCTTGAGATGAGGAAAAGAAAAGTTAGACTGGTTGTTTGTAGATTGAGAGAGGGTTTAATTGATTACTTTGATAGTTTTATTCCTAGCTCTGGGATACTTGATGAAATTGAGGACTTGTTCTTGATTTTTTTAGAAGAAGATGAGCAGTAAAAAAAATAGCTACTGGAGAACGCGTGTAGAGACAAAAAAGGAAAAATTATGGTGCAGAGTGGAACCCCCTGGCAATTCTTCTAAGCCTTTAAAAACTCAACAGTCCTCCTTGTTTGAAGACAAAAGAAAAGTTAAACACTTGCTTTGAAGTTTGGTAACTGAGGCTTGAGGAGCAGCTTTGATCAAAGCATCCGCTATCATTTCATGTGAGGATACTAGTTCAAAATCAATGATTTTATTTTTGAATTTTTCTCTAAGACTTTTAATTTTTATATCAAGATGTTTTGTTTTTGAGGTTGAACCACAATGCTTCAGCTTCTCCAAAAGGCCCTTATTGTTGATGTGAAACAGTGTTGGAGAAAGCTTTATTTGCCAGAGTTGCTCAATCAGAAAAGAGAGCCATTGGCTTTCTTGCTTTTCGTCAGAGAGTGCATTCATCTCTGACTCAGTCGAGGACATGGTGATGTTTCTTTTCTTCTTACTGTTCCAGAGTATCGGACAGGATCTCCAGAAAGCTATTGATCCGCTCTGAGAGATTCTTGTCTCATTATCCTCAGCCCACGTAGCATCCGTGAAAAAATCAATTTGATTGAGAGCAGAAGTTTTCTCTGGTTTCAGAATGAGCCCAAGGTTGTTAGTCCCTCTTAAGTACTTCCAACAGTGCAGAACCTCTTGCCAGTGACTGAGTCCGGGTTTTTGATTGAATCTTGACAGTATAGACACTGCAGAAGCAAGGTCGGGTCTGGTCCGACATGCAATGTAATTTAATATGCCGGTGAAGGACCTATAGTTAATTTTCAGTTTTAGGAACTCGGCATGGTCTTCATCCAACGCAGAGTGTAGCTGAACCGCAGGCGTCATTGGCGTTTTCAGTGGTTGGCAATCCGAAAGATTTAGAAGTTCAAGGCCTTTCTTGATCAGAGCGCCTTGAGATAGTATGATTTGATCAGAGCTGATATTTAGATTAATGCCCAGAAGAGTATCGGGTGAGTGGGCAGTTGAGTGTGGAGATCTTTTTAGAAAAAGTTTTTCAAAAGTTTCAGCTTTGCCAAGGACTATCATGTCATCGAAATGAAAAAAAAAACAAAAGAATTTTTGTTTTTATGAATGAATAAGCATGTGTCCGAATCAGAAGGAAGATAATTAATCTCTTCAAACCAAGATGTTAGTGTCTCGTACCAGTTTTGGGGCGCTCGCCTGAGGTGGTACAATGATTTAACAAGCTTTAAACAGTCAGATTTTCTAGTAGAGCCCTTGGGAGTGCGTAGGTATATTTCTTTGTCTAGGGGAACGAAGAGAAAGGCACTCTTCACATCAAATTGCTTGATTGAGAGTTTGAGATCAATAGCCAGTACTAGTGGGGTTAGTAATGAGGGAAATATGCCGGTCTGAGCGAAGGTTTCAAATAAATCCTCCCCTTGAGTTTGAAGAAACCCTTGTATACATAGTCTTGCCTTGAGCTTTTAAGGAGATGAGTTAGTTTCAGGCTTGGTTCTGAATACCCATGTGGTTTTGAGAGCCTTTGAAGGAATTTTGTCATAATCTTGCCAAACTTCATGTGACTCGATATTTTCAATCTCCTTTTCAACAGCCTCTTTCCATCCAGATGAGTTAAGACAATTCATAGCCATCTTGAACGTCTTTGGATCTTCAGCTAGACACGAATACTTGATAGGTTTTACTTGCAGAGTACGATCACAAAGAGTTCTACCAGTAGACTCTTCCAGTTCTGGAATCAAAGAGTCGGTTGAGTCAGAATCTTCCGAGTCAGACCCAACAATGGCAGATTCAAAGTTTTCTGAGTCATTTTCACTTTCATCCTCTTCTTCTTTGATCTGGATGTCTTCTACTTGTTTTTCTTTTGTATTGGTTGTATTTAAGTTTTGATTTCATTCAATCTTTTCTTCAATTATCAGTTCATTATCTTCAATTTTAGATGTGGGTTCTGAAGAATAATCTAAAAAGGTAACATTTTTTGAGTCCTTTAATCTACCGTCGTTGAGAAGAATTTTATAAGATTTCAGCTCAGCGTTGAATCCAATAAGCCTTCCAACATCTCCTAAAGGTTCGAGATTTGATTTTTTTTCATCTGATAGAACAACAACTGGATTTCCGATGGGGTGAAAGTACTCCAGTGGAATGGAATTCCCTTTGAACAGTTCGTAAGGGGATTTTTTGCTTTTATGTACTGAGATTTGATTAAGGGTGAGAACAGTGGCACTAAGCACCTCATTCCACCAATTCTTGGGGATACTGGAATCCAGAATAATAGTGCATAACGATTCAAGAATGGTTTGGTTGAATCTCTCAGCGAGCCCATTTTGTTGAGGAGTATAAGCATTTTTGTTTTTAAGCAAATAGATTCCTTGAGATGGTAAAGTTAAGAATTAATGAAGAAGTTTTGACCGAGGAGTGTGAAACTGGGAGCTGATGTTTTAATGAACGAAAAGACTCTAACTCGATGATTTTTATTACTTTAGAGATTTGAGGATTAAATAAACAAGAACTACATGTCACAAAACTGTGACATGTCTATCTGATAAAAACTAACATGTTTATCATGAAATAATCATCTGAGACACTAACTTGGAATCAGGATACATACTCTAAAGTGACAGCTAACATGAATCACAGAAGATGAATAAGAAGACCATTATAGTAACTAACTAATATGAATTACTATAAATAAAAAGATCACTAATATAGCTAACTAACATGAACTATATTAGATAAATAAACAATATTATAAAACTAACATGTTATAATATTGAGTAAAATATTGATTTATTTATTTTAAGATATATAGAAATAAGGAAAAAGTATATTTTATTTAATAATGGAAGTAGGATGGAAGCAAAACTTTGTGGAAAAACAACAAGCATCAGAAAAACGCTGACACATAGCGTGATCTGAGCAGTAGGTGTCAAACACTGAGTTGATGAATTCTGAGCCGCGATCAGAATGAAGGATGGATGGATAGTAATCAAAGCGCTTTGCTTCTAGATCAATAACGTGAGTCAGTGCACTAAAGGTTTCAGACTTAGAAGTTAATGGAATAGTGGTGCAGTATCTCATATGAGCATCAACTACAGTCAAAATGTATTTGTGATTCTTGTGTGACGTTGGTCCAATAGGTCCAATGAGATCCAAGTGGAGCTCTTCGAAAGCTTTGGAAGCAGAGGAAGCACAATGTTTGAATGAGGCTTTTGTAATCTTTACTCTTGCGCAGGACTTGCAGATTTCAGGTGCCTTTAATGGAATACCAAGCTTGTTTCTTATTCTTCTATAGCTCACGTGTCATAGAGATTTGTGTATAAGTTCAGCTTGACTCAAGTGGGAATGAGAGTGAATTTTTTTTAGTTTAATGATGGGCAAATTATTTTTGTAGTGTCCTTTGAGAAAAATTTCATTGTTCTTGTAAACGTTAAAGTTATTCAGATTAAATTCAATTTTTCATTTCTCAAGTAAAAGGTGCCGAAGCGATAACAAATTCACGGAGATTTTTGGAACGAAAAGAAAATTGTGAAAGGTAACAGATTTATTGTTATAATTAAGAATAATGGAACCCTTTCCTTCAATGCTCAAGGTATTAGATCCACAGCTGGTGTTTATCATTCCTCTATTTGTTTTTTCTAGAGTAATGAACAGATCTTTGTCAGATACCATATGAGATGATGACCCAGAATCTAATACAAAAACTGATGGATGATTTGATGAAAATGTAGAGAGAGAGCTAACTTGAGATTCCTGATTCTTCTTCAAGAAGGCTTTTTTCTTCTCGGGATATAATTTCCAGCAGTTCTCACAAGTATGCGTGGTATTGTATGGATTGTGTTGTCCAGGAATGCATCGAGGATCTTCCTTGGTAAAAATAGTATTCCCAGTAAGATTGTTCTTGCTAGCAAGAGCCATTTTGACTTTGTTTAGATGACTCTTGAGGTGATCTAGCAAGGCTTTGGGAGTAATGTCTTCTCCATCTTTTGAGTGAGTGATTCCTTGTTTGATTTTATCTAGATTACTAGGAAGACGACTGAGTAGTTCATAAGTAATTATGTCTTCAGGAAGGGAAATGCCGACATCTTCCATTTTAACTAAGATACTTCTGACTTCTGTAATAAATTTTTTGATGTTGCTAGGATCAAAGGTGATACTAGCGAATTGATTATAAACCCAAGCTTGATTAGATGGTTCTGAAGAGATGAATCTTTTTAAAATATCTTTCCACAGTAACTGAGTGTTATCTTTGTTTGATGCGCCGACAACGTTACTATGGGTAAATTGAGAAAGCTTAGCTATTATGATTGCGCATAAGATCGTGTTGTCATTGTCCTCAAGAGCAGGGTTACCGGTTAACATTTGATCCTTAACACCTCCTAGTTTAAACAACGCTGTGATCCAAGTTCTCCAGCTGGAGAAATTTTCCTCGGTAAGGATGGGAATTTCCTCAATCGTTGTCTTTAAGATTGTGGGGTTGACAGCGTCCATGATAATAATTTGTATCTGGTTTAGTTGATCAATTGGTCTTTTCCGGTTGATCGATTTGACTATTAATTGTGTTGAATTTCTGAACTAATATTAAGAAACTAAACCAGACTTAACAAGAGAACAGGAAAGGAATAAGATTTCAAAAAAGAAAAAAGCATAAGAAAAAAGATGATTAACAAAAAAGAAAACAAACCACTAAAATAGTTCTAATGAGTTTTTTTAAGAAGGACAATGAACTGGAGGATCAAATGAGAAGGATTTATAAGCAGACTGATGGAAGAGAGAAATAAAGAACATGAAAAGAAGAAAGTGATTGATGAATAAAGGTTATTTCTTTTTACTTCAAACAACAAGAAAATAGAAATAAGAAAAAAAGAAATGAAAAACAAACAGCAGTGATTAATCACCAAACGGAAATTAGAATTGAGAATCCTAGAGATGATTCTAAAGGACAGAGGGGATACTAGAATCTTGAGATGAGGAAAAGAAAAGTTAGACTGGTTGTTTGTAGATTGAGAGAGGGTTTAATTGATTACTTTACTAGTTTTATTCCTAGCTCTGGGATACTTGATGAAATTGAGGACTTGTTCTTGATTTTTTTAGAAGAAGATGAGCAGTAAAAAAAAATAGCTACTGGACAACACGTGTAGAGACAAAAAAGGAAAAATTATGGTGCAGAGTGGAACCCCCTGGCAATTCTGCTAAGCCTTTAAAAACTCAACAACTCTTAACACACTATTCCTGATCAAAAATCAACCATCATGCCACGGAAAATTGACTGGGAATCTGAGAAAGCATGTGAGTCTCCTTGGTTGAATTCCCTTGAAAGAAAAAGAACTTAAATTAGATCTCCAAATGAACAGCTATTAGTGAAATAAAGCAATCAGGAAAAATCACATTTGTATGCAAGCTTTGTAGTGGACGGAATTTGAAAGATTTTAAAAGCCATTCAAGACTTACATCCCATAGAATCAAAGTTTCTGAGAACGAATTACACCAGAATCAGGAGAATTTCTTAGAATTGAATCCAATAGACCACATCTTGAATGACCATGAAAGCGAAACCTTGAGCAATGAGTTTCAGAATGGTGTTTTTGATCAATAATTTGAACCAGGAAGCTTGGATGAAACGGAAATGGAAATTGAAAATAACTTAACTGATTATGATGTTCCACCGCTTGATCAATCA
The DNA here is from genome assembly GCA_000785685.1 of Uromyces viciae-fabae. Lineage (NCBI taxonomy): Eukaryota > Fungi > Basidiomycota > Pucciniomycetes > Pucciniales > Pucciniaceae > Uromyces > Uromyces viciae-fabae. Next base: position 1,973 of record KN362569.1, on the reverse strand, counting down.
TATCTTCACCAAGAATTTTCACAGACTAATCACAACCAACCCAATTTTAGATTGACAGAATAACTTCCTGCTTCCTGAGGCAGTAGATCAAATCATGATTGAAGAAGAACAAGTAGATGAAGAGGATGAAGAGGAAAATGTAGAAGGAGAAGATGATGATTCTAAGAAAAACCCACCCTGGTATCCATTTCGAAATAAAAATGTAAGATTGAGCACATGAAATGTCTCATCTTGATAAAATTACTGAAAATGTATATTTATTCTTTTAGTATCTTGCTGGATCGTTGATACTAGGTTTTTTACACAAGCTCTTGTCACGATCAATTTACATCCATATCCGCAAGGTTTTGATGGAACTGTTTGATATTCAGCTTCCTGGATGGGAAGCATTACAAAGAGAAAGAAAGAAAATTAGATTATTAACATCATATTCAATCAAGGAAGGTAAATAAACAACAGGAAAGACTTGCTTTTCCCTTTCTTCAAAAGAAATCATCATAAATGTAAGTGAAAACAGAAATCATTGTTTATTTTTTAGTTACTAATATCAAGTTTTTAAAGGAGCTACTGAATCCATTGGTAAATCAGCATCTGGATTTTTTTCCGGAAGACACTGATGGAATTTTTTTTTGTTATCTCAATCACAAAGGTGGCTCTCTGAGCTCTCTGTCACTCAATGTGTCCAAATGTGCTCATCAAACAATCAGAATAATTTATCATTGAGCCCGTCCAATTAAAATCAAGTCCTAAGCTTGTTATGCCAATCTTTTTCTACATCAAAAATAAAAGAATGTTTTCAAAGTGCATTCAACCTCAAATTAGCTCTAATAATACCCAAAGAAAATTGAAGCTTGTAATTAAGGGAAATATATCTTTCAGTGATACAAACTCAATCTCTTTGGATATTGAGAAACTTGGCTTGCTCTATTCTGACATGGTTTTGAAAAATCGTCAAATTTTGGCTGG
>JNCO01006618.1:0-12856 GCA_000785685.1 Uromyces viciae-fabae | reverse complement strand
AATATTTCATGCTATATTAAAAGATAAGTTAGTGTTGTGAAAGTTGTTCTCATTTTTTTCCCTTTTATTTGGTTGCATTTTTGGATTATGCTAAGGTAATACATTGTACAGAAATTTGGGTGCCGTAAACATTACAAGAGAAAAGGTGCGGAAGGATTACTGATTGGTAGGTGGTTGGAGTATTGGTATCCAAGATGTTATGAGGAAAATCACCATTTAGAGGTGATGATGAGGGTGAAATATTTCATGCTTTATTAAAAGATAAGTTAGTGTTGTAAAAGTTTATTTTTGGATTATTCTACGGTAATAAATTGTAGAAATCTAGGAATGTCAAGTGAAAACAACATAGGAAGAAATTTCAAAATGTGTGGCTAGCTTTTGAATTGAAACTAAACAAGGAAAAGAAAAAGTCAGAAAAAAAAGACAAGAAATATTACCAGATATCCCATGTGGGTAACTGGATTTCTCCTAGGGTTATCTAGATATTTGAAGTGAATGTTGAAACACTTTCCAGTATAATGCATTTATCAATTTTATTTCCTTCCCTAATGGTTTACCTGACAGGTTTTCTACAATTTCTCTTGATGGTTTGAAGAATTAGATTTTGGATGGTGGTCACTACCTCGAATCCATGAACTTTCCAATTGAATTGGATATTGGTGATTTGTGCAGCAGCTGGTAAGATCAGTACCAGGGTGAAATTTGAAGCAGTCTCCTGGGATATCTGGCTTTCTATGAATCCTGAGTAAACTAAATGGTCATCTCCAAGTGGGTGTTGGAAACCGCATGCTTATCACAAGTTTTATACCATTTTCTTTCTTGATATTATCTTCAATAAATTAACTTTTTGATTGAGGAAATCTTGTAAGATTTGATTCCAAATTCCAGAAAAATACTAAGTTAGGGGATGAAAAAAATAAGTTTAGGTCGAAAAAAAAAATTATGGTAGAAAAAACAGTGATGGTAGAAAAAAAATGTTATAAAAACTGTTATGGTGGAAAAAGGAGAACAAAAAACAGAAAAAGAAAAGGAAAAAGAAAGAAAAGAAAGAAAGAAAAGAAAGAAAGAAAAGAAAAGAAAGAAAGAAAAAGAAAAGAAAGAAAAGAAAAGAAAAGAAAAGAAAAGAAAGAAAGAAAAGAAAGAAAGAAAAAGAAAAGAAAAGAAAAGAAAAGAAAAAAGAAAACAAAAGAAAAGAAAACAAAAGAAAAGAAAGAAAGAAAAAAAGAAAAAGAAAAGAAATGAAAAGAAATGAATTGAAAAGAAATGAAAAGAAAAAAGAAATGAAAGAAATAAAAGGAAAATAAAATAAAAGAAGAGAAGAGAAGAGAAAAAATAAAAAAGAAAAGAAAAAAGACAAAAAAAGAAAAGAAAAGAAAAGAAAAGAGAAAAAAGACAAAAAAAAAAAAAAAAAAAAAAAAAAAAAAAAAAAAAAAAAAAAAAAAAAAAGAAAGAAAAGAAAAAAAAAAACAGAGTCATGAGTTGCCAAGTCGCATAGGGAAAAAATTTTCCTGCTTGTTATCACATCCATTTTTCTGCTCCTCCCAATCAATCAGGGGCCACTTTTCTTACCTTAAATCTTTTCAACCTGCCTTCACCAGCCACAAAGGGAAATTGAGGCATTTTGTGACTTGAATTATGTTCCCAAAACCCCCCTTATGGATTTATTTGACTTCATTTGATGTAGGCCAGTTTTAGAATTTTTCTCACAATTGAACAAAGTCAAAACAACCATTTTCAAAAATAAAAACTCACCATCTTGATTTTTCACACCTATCTATAGAAATTTTCTTTTTGGCAGGTAGGTGGGGCTAGATGTTGCCAAAGCCCAGAGATTATCAGGATAATTTCTTCAGAAATAGTTATTGGAATCAATTGGAAAATGGTGGATTCACCTATATTTATCTATGAGGAAATTTTGAGCATAGTTTGTTAGTCTCATTCTATTTAAAAACATCTCCACTGTGGGAGGCCTTCTCAGTTTCCAAATCCCAAAATTTGGAAACACTGGCATGCATTTAGCACCCTGTATTTTGGAAAAAACCAAAATCTGGTAGCCAAAGTTGGCAGTCTGCAGTATATTTTCAGGTGCTGCATTTGCTGCAGTCATTGATTTTGCTGCCATGTTGGTGATATAAGGATGCTAAATATGGCATAGAAATAGCTCCCCAGAGGAAAAAATCTATTCTACAACCCTGTTTAGCACCCGTGGCAGTAGTGATAAACAGATTCATGGAAGCTGAATATGACTCAATGGCTTAATGTAGCTCCCACAGTGGAATTTCCCTAAGGATATGTTTATTACTCAAAAAATAAAAAATTAACCATTTGCATTTGGTAGAATTACCAATTGAGTTACTCATTGAAGTTCATAATAATCAGAGGGCCAAAAATGAGCAAGCACTGAATATTATACTTCATAGTTTATTGACATTTTCAACATGAGCCCGTTTTATTTTCAGTAGTCCATGGAAAATCAAGTTTGCCATATTTGGACTTGTTTCAAATTTTCCATTTACAAACTGAACAAATTGTCAAAAAACAACTGAAGTAATTTTTGGATGATGTTTCATTTGCTTGTCAAGGCACAGCTTTATGAATACAGGAGGTTTTTCATTTACCTAACATTGTGAACAAAGTTTCCAAAAGTTAAGCAAATGGTGATTTCCAGTTACAACATATAGCTCAAACTCAAATGTGAGATACAACATCACTTAACCCTGATTTATCAATGGGATACATAAACGCCACCTGCATGCAGGTGGCAGCCATATTTCTGTGGTGTATCTTCCAACCAAACAAAGACTTTGATTCTTGATGTGAAAACTCGATGGAAATTGACTTTTCTGATGCTCGAACGTGCCTCAAAACTGCAAGATGAATGCAATTTCTTTTTCTCTAAACGTGAAGCCTCCAAGTATCAATTGAATCCACTTGAATGGGATAAGGTGAAGCAGATGGTCAACTTCCTGAAACCCCTTAATGAGGTAACCAAATTCCCCTGTTCCTCAGTGTATCCCACTCTCAACACCGCACTTCCGATCTACATTGATTTGATCAAGGACATTCTATCGGTCCACAAAATATACAATGCCTTCCAACTTATTCCTGCCTCTGAATCAATGATATCCAAACTCAAAAAATACCTTGCTTCTGCCTTAGAAAAATCAGCACCCATTTGTGCTATAATTCTTGACCCTCAAATCAAAATGACATACTTTGAAATGAACTGGGAATTGTTAAATAACAAACTCAACCTGCCAATTAGCACTCACTCAGTTCTGCTCATGTTTGAAGATCAAGCCCAACAATTCAAGAAGAAAATAAACCTCAAGACAGCCAATGCACCTGTTAATCAAGAGTCCTTTTGTTGTTGACTTGAAAGGGATATATTCGCCCCCAAGAAAGAAAACCAGTCACTTGAAATGGAGATCCATCAGTACTTGTCCGAGGTGGTAGAAGATCATACCATTGGTATTGGGTGTTTGGCACCTTGTCTACAGATGACATTGATGACTCTCATTCTCAGTCATCAGCTCAGATCATTGATGTTGACAAAGACTAAACTTTTTTTTTTTTTGGATATATATTCTCTTATCTCCACTATTCATCTCTCAAACTAACTGAAATCTTGTTTACATTAAAAAAAAAACGTTCACCATATTGATACACCCTGGTATTTAATATTTTCTTCTTTTCTTGACTATTTCATCTTGTCTCAAGTTCTCGCCAAGTTTAAAAAATAAATAAAAAAATAAGTTTATTATTATCTGCAAAAATACAAGCTAGCAGTAGTTTACAAAATAAATTGAAATATAAATGAAATTGAATGCATTGTTTTGAAAAAAATTATTGTGCCAAGAAAGAGATTGAAGGAATTTTGAGAGAGAGAGAAGCTTGAAAAAAAAAGGTGTATGTTGGTGTCGGAATATCGGATACCCAATGGTGAGGCTAAGGCATCCCGGTACCCGACACCGACAATAACCGGCCGATACCCGATGCCAATATTTCAAGAAAACCATATCCGATACCCGGCCCGTCAGGCGGCCGCCCTAGCCCGCCGGCTTCGGGCTGCGCACCTGACCCGGCCCCTGATTTATCCCCCTGGGGCTTCCGTATTCACACGGGGCGCGTGACAGATCTCCCAGAATTTGCCATCTCTTTCCCCTCATCTCTTCCACTACAAATTATAAACATATATTATCAGACTGCGGAACACTGAGGACCTTCTGGTTTTAACCGTACTAGCTATGTATGTATTCGGAATATTCTCCTCGGAATAAAACGCACCATTGTCCTTCGCGAAGCGCAAATCCATCAAGTTTCTGGAGTGATCGTTACTAGGATTATTATACTTTGACCGAGACAACATCTATGAAGTTTTTATTGAAAGAAATTATCATTAAGGTTTGGTTTGAGATCACTATCTGCCATGCTTTAGAAGACTCCAAATCTTTTGATCAACCAATTACACCGTATTCCAGAAATTATGCTCAACACCATTCTACTTCCTTGTCGGATGCAATCTTGCAAGACGAGTGTTCAAGCTATGGTGCTTTGATGCCTTCAACCTTCGGTAATGCTCAAAATTTGCAAAAAGCCGATTCGAGATGCAGCTACCCTAGTGCAACAGTCAAGCCTGTTTCTCCCAGGGTTTACCAGAAAAACGACATGCCTCAAATTCACAAGTTGAAGGAGATAGGGAAACCTCGCAATAATCTCATCAACTCATGGCAATCGGAAGGGGCTGATTACGTCGGTCGATTGAGCTACTTCTCATCATATCCTCCCCAGAGCCACAAAAGAAAAGTAGAAGAATATACAGGAACTTTGACCGCACCGTCATTCACTCCACCTCGTGAAGAAAATCTCTTCAACATGCATAACATGCCTGAGATACACCAAGGTGAGGCTCTTGCAACAATCAAATCTTCATTTCTCGCAACAATCCAATCCTCATTTCTTTCAATAGTTTATCACTGTTTATCACTAATCGAATTCTATTGAGACGTCTCACACATCCAAAATACATATGTTTCCCCACAAATTTGAAGGTTATAATATTCCTAGTGACCTCAGCTTCCTTCCTCCACTGCAGCTTTCAAAGAATCACTTTCAAGACTTGAATCAACCCCCAAATCCAGCGTTTGAAATAACTGGATCCTCGTCGATGCCACTATTTTCCTATCGGCTAGATCCCATGCAGTTGGAAAGCACGGGGCGCCTGAGTATGCCTTCTCACAATCTTCTATCTGCTCAAATTCAGGGCATCAGAGGATTAAATCATGCAATAGAGCCAGGTCACTCTCCTCATGCATTGAATAGTCCCAAAATTCTCAACCAATGGCCCAAACTAGGAATCGATAAAGACTTTTTCACAGTTAAAGATCCTTTATCTGCATTGGAAGAGGCTTATAATTTTGCTTTACAAAAGAAAGTAAAGCAGCTAGGTGGAAAGATCCTGATAATTGAAGACGCTGCTGCTGCAATTTGTGCACCATTACTTGCAAGAGTAAAAGGAAAAGGTATCATGAGAGGTCGTGTACCATCAATTTCAGAAGATAATCAAGATGAAAGCTTAGAAAAGCGGATTAACTGGACCCCATCAGACAAAACATCGAGGCTATTTGCCCGTTTAAACCAATTTGTTATGCATGACCATTTGATTTGGTATGATTATCTACTACATCATGGAGGATGAATCTTTGAAAGCAATCTTCCCAGTTTTCCTGTTGTTTGTTCATTTGATAGACGAAATGATACCCCGAACAGACCCAACTGAGGATTATGCTTCAGCGATTAAGTCAGCGAGTAAATCGTTTCTTGAATTAGCTGTCTTATCTAAAACTGATCGATCACATTTGGATAGTCAAGTGATTTTGTTTGTTAACCGATTAGACGGTATCAAACCAACGACTTACGGAGTAAAGGGACAGCAGCTTAAGACATGGATTTTGATAGAATTTTGACTTCATTCTTCGAGAAGAAAGTTATTTGATATTATTCAAAACAATAAGCAGGCTACTCACGGTTAATTCAAAGGCTTTATCAACACCATTTTTTGTCATTGTTACAAAAATTTGATGCAGAAGTTGAAAAACGAAATTGACGATAGAAGGACTCAATTCAATGATCCCCAGAAAAAGCTTCCATTTTTTACCTTTCTGTAATTGAATAATAGCTCTTTTTTTATTTTTTCCTGTTTTTATTTCTTGTTTTTTACAATCCATGAAAAAAATCTAAATCTATCATGAGCCAAGCTTACAGAGACTATGAATCTTTTCCCTTGCTATCAAGCAGTCTCAGCTGAAGTGCTGCAATTGGACATAGCACAGAGCCCAAGGCCTTTTGGGCACATGTTTGCATAGTTATTTTGAAAACCACAGGTGTGATGGTCTTTGTTACACTAAAAGTTCAATGATCAAAAAAGACAAGTAATTAAAATCAATGGTTCCATATAATAATTTCCCTTAAGTCCCATCAGAGAGGGATAGTCCAATCACTCCATCCTCATATATAACAGAATCTTGTTGGAATCATGAATGACTAAGGTTTAAATAATCCTTGAATAAAACTATTTCTACTCTATTAAAATACCAAATAAACATTCTTAAATTCCATCTACAAAAACTATTACTAAATGTACATCTATCTATCACTACCAGCACCTATCTGTAAGTTGCCTTCAGGACTGTTTGAGACAATATAAATGCCTAATAGTTTTCCTGCCCCATCTACTGATTGGGTTACAAATTAAACCTGTTGTACTTGAGAACCCGCCCCACTTCAAGTTAAATCTAGCACATTGTTGAGTTGTGTTCATTACCAAGAGGATTTGTAATTATTTTTGGGGCCATAAATATGTGGCTCATCAAACTTGAAGGAGCAAGAATTGGCCTAACTCATTAGAAAACAATGATGATTAAATTGAGTTAATGAACAGGGTGTATTAATAAATAATTTTTTTGAAGTTACAATAACAAATGAAATTTCTATAAAATCTATATCTCTATATGTGGTGCAAAATTCTGTGAGTTCCTGAAGCCAGGAAGTGTAGGAAAATTCTAAATGCTAAGCTTTTTTTAATTATTAGAACAAGTTGCACTCTCCACATCCGCTCGGATCGTGAACTTGTTCAGTCTCTGGGAGGGGGGCGTCTGCGGAACAAGAGTAACGACAACGAATGTCCGCAGATAATTTCGTTTTCTTCGTCATCGTTTTCAAGAATTGACTTGAGAGCTTCAACAGTCTTTTCTACTGGGTCAAGAGTCTTGTGCCCCACTATAGTAGGGTTTTCTAAGTCCAGGGAAATTTCGGGAAGCATCAGCATTGTGAGCCCTGTTCATAAGATTGATCGAGAGCACATACCTACTTGCCATCGATGGGCGGGGCCATATGTTTGAGCGCGAGCTCTCTGTGAAAGCAAAAGACAACAAAATGGTTTCATCAGTCAATGAACTATAGAGCTTAGTTTCAAGAAGGCCTTGGCGAACCCAAGCTCTCAATTTCATCCGATCTGCCATGACTAATTGACCTCCAAGGCCATTTCTATTCCAATCAATTCTTTTAAAGTCTGTGAGAGGAGAGATCTCGTTCAGTTCAGGTAAAGGTAGTTCATCGTACATCCCATGACAGATTCGATTTCCAATTGACGAAAATCCAAGTTCGTCTGCAAACGAAAACATTGTTGAGCGCAGTTCCTCAGCCCGTGGATGTTGTGGATCTATTAAAACGATGCGCAAGTATCAAAATATCAAAATTAATTCACTTTAGCGATATGGAACTAAACTCTAACACAGTTTTTGCATATGAATATCCTAAATATTTGACTTACCGGGCCATAAGCCCCCATATATGAAGACAGCCAGCGTTCCGTTTGGTTTTAGAATTCGTGATACCTCTTTCCACCAGCTAGGGTCAAACCAATGGGCTATTCTCATTGGATTACATGTAAGATTTAAATTTTCCTCAAGTATTGATCATCAAAATACATCAGTGTATTTTTTGCTACAAACCTGATGTACCAGCCGTCACTAGATCAACGGAGCCGTCTTTGATCCAAGGGAGTGATTCCGCACGACCATGGACGAATTCCACTTGGGAGATGGTTTTCTTGGCGTATTCCAGCATTGGTTTGGAGGGATCAACTCCTATCACTCGATCAAACAGATCCTGATTTTCGAGCTCAGCCGCGACAATTCCCTAGATTCGGTGTTGGACCTCAAAAAATGTCAGCAATCTGCTAAAATCAGATTATTTTCAATAACTGAAGTGTGATATCAAGTTTGGTTTTTATTTGCTCAACTGTTCCACAACCTAAATCTATTGCAAGCCCTCCAGAAGCTTGATGATAGTCCATAATTGCACGATATAATTCCGTTGGGTATTGAGGCCTGTACGTGGAATAGTTCTCAACAGAATATGTGGGGGCGGCAAATGTTTCAGACATGTTTCACTTTTAAAATTACTGGATATGTACAAAAAAATCAAGTGTCAGCGCAGATGATCCTGGAAGAAATCAGCTTGAAGTTCATCTATGTGTTCATTTATTAGGGGGCCGAACAAACGACTACTACACACCCGGGTCACTTTCAGAACCCGGTTTCGTCACACAAGCCCCGCCGCGTTTCAGAGGGGAACCAGGGTCGAACCTAACTAAGCCCCTCGATTCAATGCCCCAGGGGGGCGCGGCAAAGCCACACATGGCTGCTTGGCCGCCCTCGAGGACCTCCTTCGGAGGGCGGCCGCGCCGCGCAGAGACTTAGTTAAGTTTGCACCAGGGTGCCTCGCAAAGCGAGCCTCGAAAGACTAGAGGGGCTTGCACATTATCCCCATTTCTTTGCCTGAGAGGTTTGGGAAAAAGGGCCATAAAATGTGTTTTTTTGGCGGATCTTGTATTACGGGGTAACAAGATGTGCCAGGAGAAAAAGATCACTAGGCCTAAAGGGCCTTTCATCCAATTTTATTTTTTTTATAATTTTAGGACGTGTTATGATGCCTAAGGTCTTTGACCTTGAGGTTTTTGACCCTGAGGATGATTTTTTTAAAATGCCCTAAAAACTGTAAGAATCTGCATTGTGATCCTCAGGCTCCCTGGTGTTCTGCCTATTGACTTAAGCAAAGAGCCAGATGTTCCGGCTCTTTGCTTTAGGTGCCAATTATAAACAGTTTTTGACTTGACTTAAGCAAAGAGCCAGATGTTCCGGCTCTTTGCTTTAGGTGCCAATTATAAACAGTTTTTGACTTTTTTTTTGAGTTGTTTTTTTGAGTTTTTTTTGGTTAAATTTGCACTTTTTTTTTATTTGAAAATAGTGGAAAATCCAACCAAAAAAGAAAAAAAACTCAAAAAAGACTCAAAAAATATGTGCCAATTATAAACAATTCTTCACTGTCTACAATAAATTTCCTTTTTTCCAGCAACCCAATATCTAATTGGTGCCTCAATCAGGGACCCCCACCATTAGAAAAGTATGTTTTTAATTTTTTTTCCATTGAGCTCATCAGCATCTGAGGCAAAAAAACTGAAATCATTCCAAGAGATTCCTCAGTTGATTGATCTTGAACTAGGTACCTGAGATGTCAACCGCAGCGCAGTTGTTCAGTCCTCTAGTCTTTACTGTCCCCAATTTTCTCTTGAAAAAAAATTTGAAAATCCAATTGACAAGGCCAATCATTTAAAATTATGGCAACTCAAGATAATATTGATGAAAGTTATTTTTTAATCAAGACAATAATCTTTTATTTACAAATAATTTATTTTAATTTTTAAACAAAATACATTTATTTTAATTATAAATATGAGATCTCCTTTACGTAAAGGCAATTAACTTGATGACTCTTTTTGATTAATGTATTTTTATTTTATTCTAGATAATAATTTTAATAATTTATAATATAATAATGATTAATAAAATAATCATGATAATTTTTTTTTAGTATTTTAATAATTTAATTCTTTATTCATCTAAGGGACTTCTTGTCTTACAGGAAATATGTGAATGCTTTGATTGAAATAATATATTTTAAATTGTTTTTCTTTTTAATTTAATTTTAAATAAAAAGATAATAATTTTAATTGATATTTTTCATAATCATCAATTTTTTTAAAAATAATGTTTTAATTTTTTATTTTAAGAATGGATTTTACTGATGTTTGATTTGATTGACTGATTGATTGATTGATCTGTGCAAATAAAAAGTCAAAAATGAGAAAAATGATGTCAGTGACATCATTCCATATTACAAATGAGTTTTTTAGTTTTTTAATTCAATTTTAAATTGTTTCCTTTTTTAATTTTTATTTCACATTTCAGATTTTTAATCAAAATGCTTAATTTTAATTTTTAAATATAATACTTTACCATTTGTTTTTATTAATTATTAATTTTAAATTATTTTTAAAATAATTTTTTAAAGAATTTTTTTTTTAATCACCTTGTTTAGTCTTTATTCAAGTCTTTACGGACAAAGAAACTGAACTAAAAATTGTCTGTGATTTTTTTATTTCCAGTTTTTTTAACTGCAATTAAATTTTGTTTTTTGTTTCTTTTTATGAAATGTAATTATGAAATAAAAATCCAGAAAAATTAATTAATCAAGGGAATTAATTTTTGCACCACCCAAAGTTGATTGTGCACCACCTTTTTGACCGCCAGGGGATACCGGTTTTTTTATTTTTTTCAAACATTTTTAAAAAATACTTCTAAGGGTTCAAAAATTACCGAAAACTTTTGGCAGCCCCCTGAGCACTTCTACTTCAGCTTCTGAGCTATTTAGCTCAAAAAATAAATAGAGAAGCACTCCTTATTTAAGGAGTACACAAAATCAAACCAAAAATATATAAAAATACTTAATTCAGGAAATATGGGCTAAAATTTTTATCACAGGTATTTCAATCCTATTGAAATGTGCGATAAATATTTTATCTGTGTGAAAGCAAAAAAAGTTGCTTTTACTTTTACTTTTTCAAAATTTTGGTATATGCACCAAAATTTTGCAAAAGTAAATGTAAAACCTACTTTTTTTGCTTCCCCATGGGAATTTTTTTTCCCATATTCCAATAAGGTTGAAATACATGAGATAAAATTTTTAGGCCATATTTCCTGTGTTAACCATTTTTTTATATTTTTTTGTGTACTCCCTAAATAGGGGGTACTTAATTTTTTTTTGCATTAAAAAGCTGAGAATATGAAGGAAGGGAGCTCAGGATACGGGGGTGTTGTTTTATTAAATGACACACCCGGTGGGGTGTCGCTTTAGAAAAAAAAAAAAAAGGATAAAAAAAAAGAGAAAAAAAGGTAAAACAAAATTAGAAAAAAATAGAGAAAATAAAAGATGAGAAAAGATGAGAAAAGAAGAGATAATAGAATAAAAAAAAAAAAGCAGAAAAAATGAAAGAAACTAAATGAGGAAAAAAAAAAAAGAATCAAAAAAAGAATAAAAGAGCAAACAACAGAAAGAAGAGAAAAAAAGAGAGAGAAAAGGAAAAAAAAAAAAAAAAAGAAGAAGAAGAAAGAGGAAAAAAGAGAAAGAAGAAAAAGAAGAACAAAAAGAAGAAGAGTAAGCAGAAAAAAAAAAAAGAAAAAAAAGAAGGAAAAACAAGAAAAAAATTAAGAAAAAAAAGGCAAAAAAGAAGACAAAAAACAGAAGAAGGAAAGGAAGAAAGAAAAGAAGAAGAAAAAAAAAATGAGAAAAAGAAGAAAAAAAAAGAAGAAAGAAGAAAAAAATAGAAAGAAAAAAAGCAAAAATCCTTTGGAAAAAAAAAAAAGAATCAAAAAAAGAATAAAAGAGCAAACAACAGAAAGAAGAGAAAAAAAGAGAGAGAAAAGGAAAAAAAAAAAAAAAAAGAAGAAGAAGAAAGAGGAAAAAAGAGAAAGAAGAAAAAGAAGAACAAAAAGAAGAAGAGTAAGCAGAAAAAAAAAAAAGAAAAAAAAGAAGGAAAAACAAGAAAAAAATTAAGAAAAAAAAGGCAAAAAAGAAGACAAAAAACAGAAGAAGGAAAGGAAGAAAGAAAAGAAGAAGAAAAAAAAAATGAGAAAAAGAAGAAAAAAAAAGAAGAAAGAAGAAAAAAATAGAAAGAAAAAAAGCAAAAATCCTTTCTTCAATAGAATGAAGAAACAAGAGTAAAAAAAATGCAAAAAAAATGAGAAGAAAAGAAGAAAAAATCCTCGATTTCTTGCTTTGTTTATCCTTTTCTTTCCTTCTCTCTTTCTGTCTCTTTTTTTACACTTTTTTTTTTTTTGTATTTTTTTACTCTTGTTTCTTTCTATTTTTATCATCTTTTTATTCTCTCTTTTTTCTTTTTTTTTTCTTTTTCTTTTTTTTTTTTTTTTTTCTTTTTTTTTCTTTTTTTTTCTTTTTTTTTCTTTTTTTTTCTTTTTTTTCTTTTTTTTTCTTTTTTTTGTTTTTTTTTTTCTTTTTTTTTCTTTTTTTTTCTTTTTTTTTCTTTTTTTTTCTTTTTTTTTCTTTTTTTTTCTTTTTTTTTCTTTTTTTTTCTTTTTTTTTCTTTTTTTTTCTTTTTTTTTCTTTTTTTTTCTTTTTTTTTCTTTTTTTTTCTTTTTTTTTCTTTTTTTTTCTTTTTTTTTCTTTTTTTTTCTTTTTTTTTCTTTTTTTTGTTTTTTTTTGTTTTTTTTTGTTTTTTTTTGTTTTTTTTTGTTTTTTTTTGTTTTTTTTTGTTTTTTTTTGTTTTTTTTTGATTTTTTTTGATTTTTTTTGATTTTTTTTGATTTTTTTTGATTTTTTTTGTTTTTTTTTCTTTTTTTTTTGATTTTTTTTGATTTTTTTTGATTTTTTTTGTTTTTTTTTGTTTTTTTTTGTTTTTTTTTGTTTTTTTTTGTTTTTTTTTGTTTTTTTTTGTTTT
>KN362568.1:0-12139 GCA_000785685.1 Uromyces viciae-fabae | reverse complement strand
AAAAAAAAAAAAAAAAAAAAAAAAAAAAAAAAAAAAAAAAATGGCTGGGGAACCTTCCTCCGTTCTTCTTCAAGTCCAGATTCAGGACTTTGAAGCATTTCTGTTAGACCCTTTCATTCCTCTGTTACGCGGCTTCGACAAGACGGTTCAAGTTTCCATAGCACGCCCTCGCTCTGAACCTTTCATGATCAACTGTACTTCTCATCCCAATAAAACTGAAGCTTCTGAGATTCCCTCGGAAACAGCTGCTTCAGAATCGCGCCCCCGTAAACGTAGACGGGAAATTCAAAATCAAACATCTTCATTTCAATCAAATCAAGACTTGGCGCTCAATGGCTTCCAACTTGAAGCTGTCCATCACGCTAGTATAAAGCGCGACGTGCGATTGGCAATCGATGTTATTCGACAAGCCTGGATTCATCAATCCAGCCTAACAGGTCATTCTGAATGGTGGGCTAACCCTATCCTCTCGCAGCACACATCCTTGGCACAACTGGTGTGGTTACCATTTCACAAGCTTGAACCCTCGAGTTCCTCCATCGATTGGGCTGCTCTCACTCGCGACTCGTTGGCTTCACGCAAGGCTCAATTTGAATCGAATCAATCATCAATACTCTTATCTAATTGTACGCAGTCTCGCGCAAATTTAACTTTTCGCTCTCTTCGCGCTAATTTTATACCCGTTCATGATAGCTGGAGTTACACTCGTCAACTCATCATCAGAATCTAGCAAAATATTTTCATTACCAAAGAAAGATACCAGCATTATTTTACCTAACAGATCAGGCTTCACTTTGTCCACGATGGAAAATTTTGAGCGCGCATTACTAGAATTCAAGCATAAACCAGCTTGGGATGCGGTGATCATCGAGTACGCCATAAATATACCATCTCTCTTAGATAGAATGTATTTATCAGCTTAAACACACATCCCCCATCTTTTGAAAAACACTCCAAGAGAAGCCCGCCTTGGCAAAATAAATCCGCAGCTCGCGCTCGCAAATATAAATCGATCGAATTATATGATCTCTTCAAATTAAATCTTGCAAGTATTTTGGCTGACAATAACGGCAAGAAAGCATTAGTTGCAATCTGGGTAACCAATCGTCCCAAGGTAATTTTTGATTTATCGCATTTTTGTATAATTTTTACGGTCATCATCTATCTCAATCAGAAACCAGTGGTGAATGTCATTCCCTTTACTATTTCAAAATTACAGTTTCGGAGGTTCTTGAAGGAAAAATTTCTGCCAAGTTGTCATATAAGTGGCCCGTATGGTGATTGGTATTGGGTAAAAATTACAGCATCCCCGATTGAAGACGATTCACCAAATCTAATGAAAGGTGGAAACCCATTATTTGACCTGGAAAGTTCTTCGCCTCGTCGATGTTATGAAGGTCAGTGAAAAACCTCCATAAAGGGGTTTTTTTTTCAATGTTGATAATTTAATTGTTTGTGATTTGATTTTACACTCAAGGATTAATTTTAGGTTGGTATATGCCTCCTATACTTCGCTCTCATCCACAATCAAATCCGTTACCCCCCAAGGTATTTTTTCTTTCGGTCCCACTAAGCCATTCACGTAAACCCAATGTTTTAGGTATGTTCATTCTACATAATAATCCTTCAAATCTCTACTGTGAGTTTCTAAGTTTGGATTTGAGTTTTCTTGTTTCGTGTAAAAAATCATGAAATTGAACAGATTTGATTCAACCACATCTACCATCCAATCCAAATATCCTTGAGCTTTTTTCACGCTCTGTAAGTGGATTACCTCAAGGTAATATTAAACCAAAGTCCGACTCTTCTATGGTCTCAATAAAAGGTAGATGGCACAGTATAGGTGATGAAAGTCCAAAATTCATGGTAAATCCTTGGGTAAGATCACATCTAAAGAATCAGAATTCTACTGTTGATATATAAAATATGTCAGATCAAGGTGTGGAAGAGCTATTTCATAAATACAAACAAAGCAATTAGTTCTTGAGTTAATACCTTTTCACACAATCAGCAGTAGTCTTGCTATTCGGACGCTTGAAACTTCAAGGCATTAGTGGCACAAATGAGGATTCTGTCAAAAAAATATTTCATAAGCTATTTTGTAGGACCTTGAGATTGGAAGCTCTATTGCAGTAGAGATTGATTACACACTTAATAGTAGTAAAACTTTCATAAAGAAAACAAAACAACTTTGAGATATTTTTCATGAGGAATTTTTTGGAAAACAAAAATGAGAAAATAAAGCACAGAAACAAGAACTAAATTTTTACGCTGACTAAACTTTTAGTACACTAAATCAAGATAAAAGATATATTGAGATATTATGAGGAATAATCCCTGCAAAGAGAAGCCTAAGAATTGAATTTTATTTAAATTGATTGAGTTTTAGTTTTATAGATTGATAGATAAGGAAATGAGGGAAAACTTAGAACTGAGAAATGAGGTAAAGAATGAATGAAACCAGACATCACATGGCAAATTAACAATAAAAAATAGAAAAGAAATAAATTATGAGAAATCAAGAATTGAGTGGTGATGAGTGCCTGCCCAGACACTCCTTTCTAGCTCCTCCTGAGATAGGACTCTGATATTTGTTTATCTTGAATTTGACTGACAAGAATGGTTTGATGTATTTTTCTTTATACCAGTGATTGCGAAATTTGAAATTTTTTTTGAGAATTTGAAACTAAAAAATAAAACTTGAGAATTAAAACTGAGCTCTGTAAATTGAAATTGACCACCTTGGGTTTAGTGTAATTTCAGACATACCGCAGCGCACATCTATTGGGTCAGCTTGGGGCTCCAACACTCCTCCTTGGCACCATAGCTGTGAGCTGAAGGTGCATTCAGATAATTTGACCCGTGAGAGAGGCTTGGTCAAAACATCCACATAGTTTTCAGCAGATGAGACATGAGTTAACAACAACTTATTAGTGATTAAATCCTTGACATATTGAAATCATATATCAATATTTTTACTTTGTGCATTGATCTTGGTTTCTTTACTTTCCAACACAACACTAACGTTGTTTTTATCCACATGAGGGACAAACATATTGAGAACAAGAGAGACTGCCAGCTTGGATACCCATTGAAGTTTTTTTGCACAGAGATTAATGGCAACAAGTTTGGCTTCCATAGTAGATTGGGCTACTATGGGCTGCTTTTTGGTGGTCCAACAGAAGGCATTACCAAAACATGGGACCACCACAAAGCCTGATGTTGTTTTTTTTCATCATCACTCTTGGCATAATCAGCATAAAGATAGTTGTCAGGTTTTGAGATAAAACACTTATTTAAAACAACATACAAACAGTAAAAAATTAAATATTAACAAATGTCAGGTTGTGAGATAAAATACTTATCCAAAACAACTTACAAACAGTAAAAAATTAAATATTAACCTAAGAAAAATTGAATATCTTTTTTATTAAAAGGAATTCATGAAATATTATTACATTTCCTGAATCCTCATCAAAATCTACCTTAGGTCACTTTGGGGAGCCACCCATGATTTCTAAAGCTTTCTTGAGATAATAAGCCCACAATAATAATTATTATAAAAAGTTAAAATAATTATCATTTGCATGCGCTTAGATTATGGTTAACACATACTCCAGCAGTAGTACATACATTAATTTCTGTCAGAATTGACGTAGCTCCTCTAGTTTAAAAGTTATGGCCTGTTGAAATTTTTAAAAAGTAGGTACACACACCTACTTAGAGAAATTTCCCCAAAATTGTAACAATTTAAATAATGTAGAAACATGGGAAGATAAGCACACATAATTATTCCCAGGACAATTCAAAAGGAATTGTGAAGAAATGATGACATCTCCTTCACACATAAAAAGTCCAGAATTCTAGAACATAATTCAAATAAAATGAATTAAAATATTTACTTAAATTTAAGACCATGAGAATTGTCTAAAATTTAAAATAGAATACGTGAAAATATCATTATTCTTTATTACAAGTTGCTATAAATATGTAATAAAGAATAAGAGGGAATAATATTCACTTATAATTCTATGACAGGAATGTGATCTTTTATTTTCTTCCCATAGGCAAATGGAAGGAATTAAGAGCGCCCTACAGGAAGGATTTCAATTTTTACTATAAATACCTGGCTCTTTTCCCCCTTTCTGGTTCATTCATTCAATCATACAATTAAACCAAATCAACCAACCAACTAAACCAACCAATACCACGAAGTAAAAGTAAGTTACTTAGTGTCTTTTGATCACAAGTAAAGATTCCTTCACTTTATATTTCCTGAACCAGCTATAGGCTTTACTAGATATACATGTACAGATAAATAAAGTGATTCCCCCTTACATCTGTATATTTATTGTCTTTAAAAAGATAATTGAGGAGGACTGCAGCCTCTGGACAGAGAAGCTTACCTCAAGCCTCTCCACAATTGCTGTATATTTATTGTCTTTAAAAAGATAATTGAGGAGGACTGCAGCCTCTGGACAGAGAAGCTTACCT
The DNA here is from genome assembly GCA_000785685.1 of Uromyces viciae-fabae. Classification (NCBI taxonomy): domain Eukaryota; kingdom Fungi; phylum Basidiomycota; class Pucciniomycetes; order Pucciniales; family Pucciniaceae; genus Uromyces; species Uromyces viciae-fabae. The sequence goes on along the minus strand of KN362568.1, from coordinate 7,645 downwards.
CAAGCCTCCCCACAATTGTCTTTAATAATTTTATAAATTATTCCTGTGCCATTGAATACAACTATAAGTTGTACTACCACAGTTGACACAATAATAAAAGGTATATCCTTCTTATTATTAGCTGTATCAAGCCTATAAGGCCCTTTTTACTAATAAGTAATCAGGTAATTTGTGATAAAATATCACATTAATATTTGTTGTGTACATTCATAGTCCTAGTAACTAAAATTTAGTCACAAACGACATAGAAATACCTTGCAATAGTCATTTAGTACCTTTGGAGGGTACCTAATACCGGTTGAGCAGTTACCTCTTGTTGATTTTTCAACTCAAGAAGATGAAAAATTTAGGAGGAAAATTGACACAAATAGCTGAATGCTTTGCTGACTGGGCTAAAGCAGCAACTAAAATTTTTCTTATATTAAAAAGAGGCCATTGCCAAAGACACTTGGAATGATTCAGAAAATAGAAGGAACAGTTTTGGAATCAATGATTTTTATGTCAATATTTAATAATACTTAACTTATAGTATTTACATAATGTATATATTCAATTTGATTCTAACAAGACTACTACTGTTACTTCAACTAGAAGACTTGATGTTATTTCAACAAGAAGAAGGACTTGAATGAGAAACCATCTCACTAAACTGACTAAAATATTTTATGTAACTGACATAATACTTATAGCTTATTTACCTTCAATATGTAACACACATATTACTAGACTAACCAAATTTTAGCATTTTAGACTAAATAAGATAAATACTTCAGGAAGAGAACTTGTGTTGTGGAATTTATATTTGTGTTAGGGAGCAGTGGCAAAGGTGGAGAGGTGTGTGGAGTGGTGGAATGCATTGGGCAAGCTGATCAAATGCTTTGGCAGAAAGTGGAAAGTATCTGCAGAGTTATTTGCCTTTAGTGTTGGGGATTTGCAGGGCTTTTCTACTAAAAGCAGAGGAAAAGCGGAGCATAGGGTTTACAGGGGCTGAGTGGTTATGCGTATTAGGCAAGCGGGAGTGGGTTACTCAGGAAGGTGCTGTGGGGTAGATTGTGCTAAGGGCTGCAGATCAGCAGGGGAAGGAGAAGATTGTTGAAAAGAAAGCAATCCAATCCGGTGGGCTGCGAGAAGTGAGGTTGCGTCAGTTGGCAGTAAGGGTTTGGGTAGTAAGGCGGATGAGGGGTTGATGATTGGGGCAATAGGGTGTGGAGACAGAAACCGGGGGTCACATGGGGGAGAAACGGGGGAACAGCGGAATGGGGGTGGGAAGGGAAGTGGTGGAACTGGGAATTGCAAGATAGATATATAGAAATAGAGACAACTAATCTTTACACTAAGAAAACACTACTTTAAAAGAAAAGGGTAACTCATCAAGTGACTTAAGGGGAGCAACTGCGGAACAGCTAGGAGAAAGAAAAAGGCCAATCAGTAGGGGGTTTCTTCTCAAGAGCGTAAGTTACTCATAGTCTCTTGTTCAAATAGTCGCAAAAAGGTGGAATCATTGAGTTCTGGAACCTGCAGAGGGTCTACTTAGTGTGTGGGAACAAGTTTTCTTTCCACAGCGCACGTGAGATTCATGATTATAGGACTGAAGTTTCAACACCTCTCACACCTGCCAAAGTGCCAGTGAAGTGTTCCAGGTGTGGTATTAGGTGCTTGATTTTGGAAGGAATCTGGTGTGGTACCTGTTAATTTTTATTAAATGAAGACAAGGTAGGATAATAATCTGATAAGAAAGATTTATAAATAAAAATAATTGATAATAATGAAAAATAATGATTATAATAAAAAGTGAAGATAAAAAGTAATTATGATTTAATGGTTAAATAATTTTTAATAAATAAAATTATGATGTTAAGACTTTAATAATTTGGATAAGAATAAGTTTTTTAATAAGAACTTATATGATAATGTTTTAATGAAGTTGGTAAGATGAAATGTTAACTCGTGCAAAAGAAAAATATATAATTTTAATGTTTTGTTTCTTTTATGAATGAAAATTATAATTATAAAAACAAAAATGAAAGTGAGATCTTAATAGTTGAATCAATGAAGCTGAAAATGATTGTTGCGGTCAACAGAAATCATGACATAATGTTAAGTCAGTTTAGTTTTGCTTTCTTTCGACCTGTAATTAAATAATATAAAATAAGAAAATTATAAATTATTAGTTTAAAATCATTTTAATAAATTTATATTTTAAATCATGTCATTTTTATATAAAAATAAAAATGAAGAATAAGAATAAATATAATAAAAATATATTTTTTTTTTAATAATTTAAATTGTTATTTTATTTTTATTATTATTTATGCATCATTTTAATTTTATTAATTAAAATGGTAATAATAATAAAAATAAAAAGAAAGAATTACTGCGTATTAAACATGCAGATTATTATGAATTACAGTCATCTGTAAAATACACTAAATTAGCATTGACAATTGGACATCCGCCCATGCTTTGAGCAGGTATGTTCAAAGCATTATCTTTATTGTTGATTAAACCAATTTTTGAAAGTATCTTGTTTAATTTATTTGAATTTAATGATTTAGTTAAGAAATCGGCAAAATTATTTTCAGATGATATAGTTTTTAAATTTACTGTTTTATTATCAATAATTTCTCTAATAAAATGCAATTTTATATCCATATGTTTAGCTTTAAAATTGTTTTGACTAGAATTACTCATTGAAAGATCATGTGCGCCTTTATTATCTTCATAGATGATAACTGGAAGTTTTAAATTTAATAGAGAAGTTTCTTTGATGATATTTAAAAGCCATTTAGTTTCTCTTGACAAATCAGCTAAAGCCTGATATTCTGCTTCTGTTGAAGAGAGAGCTACGGTTTTTTGCTTGGATGATTTCCAAGAAATCATATTGTTATCAATTAATATTAAAAATCCAGTAACTGATCTTCTTGTAACTAGAAAGTTACCCCAGTCGGCGTCAACATAGTTTTTAATATCATTATTAATTGATTTAGTAAGAGTAAAATTAATATCTTTAGTAGTTTTAAGGTATGCAAAAACTCTTAAAGCTGCTATGTAATGAAAATGAGCAGGTTTGTTTAAGAATTGCGATAAAGAGATGACAGCAAAAGAGATTTCTGGTCTTGTTAAAACGCTTAAGTAATTTAAAGAGCCGACAATTGATCTAAAATCTAAATCAGATTTACTAAAAGCTTTGAATTGTTCATCAGTTGCTTCAATTAACTGTTCAGATGTAATCATTGGGGTTTTAACTGGATGAATATCAGTTATTTTAAACTCTTCAAGCTTTCTTTCGATGTATTGCTTTTGATTTAAAGTAATAAAACTATTTGATCTATTTATGTTCATTCCAAGAAGAAAACGCGCTTCCCCAAGATATTTAATCTTCAAGTCCCCCTCGATTTCTGCTCTAAAGCTTGAAGGATCTTTACTTATTATAATCATATCATCAATGTGAATGTATAACCAAGTAGGTATCTTTGACGTATTGTTTCTCCAAAATACACATGTATCTGATGTAGATGTTTTAAATTCTATTGATAATAAAAATTCTTTTAATCTTCTATACCACGCTAATGATGACTGCTTTAATCCATATATTGCCTTTCTTAAATCAAATACTGTATCTTTCTTGGAATTATATCCTTGAAGCGGTAATAAAACTACTTTTTCTTTTAATGGTGCTGTCAAGAATGCACTTTTAACATCCAATTGATGAATTTGAAGATCATTATTCAAAGCGTATAATAATAAAAGTCTAAGTGAAGCTGGCTTTCCTGTAGGAGCGTAGCTGATATCAAAATTAAGACCATGAATCTGTTTAAATCCTTGCAGAGCGCAGATTCTGGCTTTATATTCTATAAGTTGATTGTTTTCATCCAGCTTCTTTCTATAAGCCCATACAGACGAGACGGTATTGGTTTATCATCTTCTTTCCTCATTCTTTCAATCCAAACCTCATAATCCTTCATATTTAAAATTTCCTTATTTTCCGCTTCTATCCATTTTAAGGCCTCATCGCTTTGAATAGCTTTATTGTGATTTTTAGGTACGTCAGATAATAATACTACTGCTTTCCTCTTCCTTGGTTCATTGACTATTAAGTCTTTACTAATTTTAGAACTGATATCCTTAATAGCTTTAATTGGTTTATCCTTTACAAGTTCTCGTATCTCTTCCTCTGGTAAATCTTCCTCAGAGAAAGGTAAAATTGGTTCATTGTAAAAGCTAGGAATCTTATTCATTATAAAAGCTAGGAATCTTATCGTCTAATATTATTTCCTGAGAATTATTGATTGAATTTAAAAGAGGAAAGCAAGTTTCGTCAAAATAGGCTTGTTTGGTTATAAAAATTTGTTTATCTTCTAATCGTACGATTTTATATGATGAATAGTCGTTAGCATAGCCTATTAAGACCCCTTCCCAAGAAATCGCATCAAATTTATTGATTCTTAATTGATCTGGCTTAACAACCCATGTTTTGCAACCAAAGGGTTTGAAGAAGTTCAGATTAGGCTTCTGTTTAAACATTTATTCAATTGATGACAATCTTTTGTTATAAAATGAAGGTAAGGCGTTTGTCGTCGCAGTAGCCATCTTTATGTCTTCACCCCACCAATGAGCTGAAAGATTTGATTGCATTAACATGCATCTAGTCATATTAAGAATTATCTTGTTAGCTCTTTCGGAAATACCGTTATTTTGAGGAGTATAAGGGGGAGAAATATTATGTTGAATCCCTTCTTTATCAAAATATTCAATTAATGTATTATTACAAAATTCTCCTCCTCCATCAGAGTTGAATTTTTTAATTTTATAACCTGATTGATTTTCAAAGAAATTTTTAAATTTTATGAAATTTTCTGCTGTTTCTGATTTATTATTCATTAAAGTAGTACTAATGAAACCGGTATATTGATCAATTAAAGTAAAGATATATCTTTTTAGATTATTAGTAGCAGGACTAATTGGACCAATCAAATCACCATGGACAATTTCTAATGGACTAGTAGATGGATTAAAGTGTCCTTTAAACGATTTTCTTGATAACTTTCCTTTTGCACATGCTTGACAACATTTGTTCTTTTCTAATTTTAAGTCAGGAATAATAAGTTTTAATCTAGAGCTTCCTGCGTTTCCAAAGCGTCTATGCCATAAATCAAAATCAATAATATATCTACTAGCATTTAACGAATAATATTCTATCATTGAAGGTACACAATCAAATCACCATGGACAATTTCTAATGGACTAGTAGATGGATTAAAGTGTCCTTTAAACGATTTTCTTGATAACTTTCCTTTTGCACATGCTTGACAACATTTGTTCTTTTCTAATTTTAAGTCAGGAATAATAAGTTTTAATCTAGAGCTTCCTGCGTTTCCAAAGCGTCTATGCCATAAATCAAAATCAATAATATATCTACTAGCATTTAACGAATAATATTCTATCATTGAAGGTACTATTTTATCTATTACTTCAAAAATATTATTATTAATATTGCATTTAATAATGTTATTATCTAAATTGATTTCACATTCTTTTCTTATTTTAGTAATCATGGCTTTATTGTTAAATAATTGATTAAAAGATAAAAGACATCTCGAAGCTTCTGGACAATAAAGTGCGTTATATAATTTTAAATTTATTCCTGATTTCAATCTTAAATTTACATCACCAATTTTAATTGCTGATAATTCTGAATTAACATTTCCAGTAATAATCTTCATGTTAATATCACGAGTATTTATAAAATAAGTTAAACTATTAAAAATATGATGACTAGCACCAGAATCTATAATAAATCCATTTCTATTTATTGAAGAGATAGCACAATGAGTAAAGGCTGGTGCTGCATAATCATCTGAATTTGATTTATTTGTATTTCTTCCACTAGTTATTCTGTTTCTAAGATTATTAATAGTATAAGCGTTAGGCCTATTGTATTTACTAAAATTAGGTCTGATTTCTGGATGTAACGCCCAACAAGAATCAATATTATGCATTGCTTCTGGATTGTGTTGACCATTTTTACATCCAGGTGGCGGTCTCTTAAATCCACGTCTACAATTAGTAATCATAGCATTTGCAGAGTTATCCAAAACAGGATTATGAACCACTCTAGTACGGTCATTTAAGGCGATATTCTTTAATTTAGCAAATAAGATATCTGGAGTTGCAAATGTCTTATCTTCCATTAGCAACGACTCCATTATATTTGGTCGTTTGCTTGTAACTCTTGAAATCAAGGTACAGCTGATGATTTTTGGAGGCATCTCAAATCCAATTGTATCAAATTCTCGTAAGCAACTTTCTACTTTAAAGATATAATCCCCTAAATTATTTGTGAGTACTATGTTTAACCAAATATCCCATACTCGACAAAGACTAAGAACTGTAAGACCAGCTAGTTCATTCTGAATTTTGTCCCAAATGTAAAAGGGATCAAATTGATAGTTTTCCGTAACTATTATATTATAGAGATTGTCCTCCATATGAGATCCGATAATTGATGCTGTCTCAATACATTTCTTTTTAGTATTACTATCATCTAAATGTGAGTGAGATTTTTCACAATATTGGAAGAGATCTTTTACTGTCAATAAATCTGATGAAAATCATTTTTGGTTATTTGGAAAAAACAGAATCCTGTGGTACAGGTTTTTTGGAAGATACAATTTCTCCCAAAAAAAAATTTTTTCTTGGCACCCGCGTGTGCTATGGTACGCACCCTAAAAGGGATCAAATTGATAGTTTTCCGTAACTATTATATTATAGAGATTGTCCTCCATATGAGATCTGATAATTGATGCTGTCTCAATACATTTCTTTTTAGTATTACTATCATCTAAATGTGAGTGAGATTTTTTGCAATATTGGAAAAGATCTTTTACTGTCAATAAAGCAGTCATCTTCTTTTTCCAAATCATATAATTCTCTTTGTGTAATTTAGGAACCTTGATTAGAATTTTATCTTCTTTCAGATCAGGTGAATCCGCCATGTTAAGCTTCCTTTCCTTGTCTTTGTTAAAAGTTTTGAGGGCTAATTCAAAGCTTTTGAGACTGTAAATCTGTTAATTTTTATTGACTGAAGACAAGGTATCACTTGTGCATATGGCATATCGAACAGAATATTGTGGCGGAATGTAGGAAATTATTTTCTTCAGAAGAAGAAGAAGAGTGGTCCCAATTCTTAGATGCATGGAAGAAGGTTGCATGGGCTCCTACAGTTGAAGAGTTCAATATTTTTTTGAAGGCTTTAAGCATAGTTTTGGAAGATAGGGAAGGGGTGATGGAATACTTAGAGCGGAACATCCTTCCTGTCAAGGAGAATGGTGTGGCAGGGTGGCACATTTTGGTAACCGATTGACCCAACGAGTTGAGGGTGCTCACAACCTGTTGAAAAAACATCTTGACCGAAAGTCTAATGCTGATGTGGTTGACATGTGGCTCGGAATTAATAAACTAATCAGAGAGAAAATTAATTTGGTGCAAGCATCGCTAGATGATGACAGAATTAAGTGTTTAAATGATTTGCCCCAGGAAATGAAGTTATTATCCTTTAAAGTGTCTATAGCAGGTTTGGACCAACGCAAGGAGCAATTTGAAAGGTTTCAAAGAGTACATAGTATGCATTTCCTCGAAGCATAAC
>KN362566.1:0-11065 GCA_000785685.1 Uromyces viciae-fabae | reverse complement strand
ACAAGTGATTCATTTAATACCATGGTGTCTACAATGGTCCACATATTCTTAGGTAATTTAGCCAAGATGGAATAACATAATACATTAGCAGGTACTCCTAGTTTAACCATGGCCACCTCATTTAACATTTTTCTACAGTCTTGAATAAAACACTTTAAGTCACCATTCCACTCCATTCTCATGAACTTCAACCAGATTCTAGCTTTATTGTTGAATGATTGTGAAGCATATCTATTCAGTATGTTTTTCCAAATATGATAGGGGTCTTCTGCATTGTCTATATCTATAACAGCATCAAAGGCTTCAGAGCTAATCCTTGAGATGAGAATTAAGGCGGTTTCAGTTCTTTTTGCAATCACATTAGCCTCAGCAGCACCAGATAGAGTTGGGTTTACTTCTTCAAGACAATATTTGATTAAGTTTTTATGTTTTAAAAAAATTTGAATTCTAACTATCCATTCATTAAAATTTGAAGAGTCTAGAAGAGGGATAGTTTTTGTGATAGATGACAAGTTATCTTCAGATGAAATGTTGAGAGTTTGATGTAGACAGAGCTGTGATTGAACAACGTTCTGTCCTTTAGCTTAAAAAATTGGCTCGGAAAATTGTTGAGCTAGGAGGAATTGAATCGATGTCGATGTAAGGATTAACAAGAATTGAGGTAAAGTTTCCGCAAGGCGCGTTCGCTAGCGACTAGACCAGGGATGATATGTTTTACGATTCCCAATTCGATATACCAACAACTGCGAGTCTCTTCCTCGAGACTGTAAATCTAATAGATTTTTCTTTTGGTAAAATACTAAAGGATGAATTTCAGCACAAAATAATAAGCAAAAATAAAAGAAAAATAATGATAACAAAAAAATAATAAAATACCTAAAGGACAGAATGTTGAGATAAAAGCTCTGTAACAATGACAAGAATTTGATAAATAAAAGATACAGAGAACCTAGGAAAAATAAAATAGAGTGATAAGTAAAAATAAAATGTGAGTGATAAAAGAAAAGGAAAAAATAAACAATACCACAAAGTGAGACTCCTAGACTAAGATGATCTTCAGATGAGAGGTGAGCAGATAAGATGAAGACAAAGAAAAAAGAAAAGAGTAGCGGAGTTGATTGAGAAGTGATGATGTGGAAAGGGGTCTATTGAAAAGAAAGGAAACCCTTGGGGAAAAAAAACAAAAAATAAAAATAAATAAAATAAATGAATAATAAAAAATAAAAAATAAAATAAATAGAAAATTAATTTAATTTCAAAATATTGACACCTATTACCTTATTAAAAGCTTATCACTCTGGGAAATTTACTCTCTTGGATGGACTAATCTATCACAGGAACAAACATTCTAGTGTTCTAACCTTATGTTCAGAAAATAATATCAATCAGATAATACATGAGTGCCATGATATTGTTACCTCTGGGCATTTTTCTGAAGAAAGAACTATAGATAGAATCCAGAACACAGCTTGGTGGCAAAACTGGAGAAGAGATGTACAGAAGTACGTAGAGTCTTGTGAAATTTGTCAAACTTCTAACAGACAAAAAGGCAAGAGATATGGTTTGTTACAGATAATTACTGAACCTAAGTGTCAATGGGAAATAATTAATATGGATTTTGTAACTGGTTTACCACCTGCAGGAGCCTACTCTTATAATTCTGTATTAGTACTAGTAGACAGATATTCTAAAAGAGCAAGATTTCTTCCTAATCACAAAGATGATACTGCTATGGAAGTAGCTCTCCTGTTTTGGAACAGGATTATGGCAGATGTAGGCATTCCAAAAATAATTATTAGTGACAGAGATCCCAAGTTTGCATCAGAATTCTGGAGAAATCTTCATGATATGTTGGGAACCAAATTAGCCTTCTCTACAGCTTATCATCCACAGACTAATGGCCTAGCTGAAAGAATGATTCAAACCTTAGAAGACATGCTTAGGAAATTCTGTGCCTTTGGTTTAGAATTCAAGAACCAGGATGGGTACACTCATGATTGGGTTAGTTTGTTACCTGCTTGGGAAATAGCTTACAACAGTAGCAAACACTCCTCCACTAAAGAAGCGCCCTACGTTTTAGAAAGAGGTTGGATCCCCAGAATGCCGAAAGAGTCAGTCAATAAGAACCTCCCTTATTTACACCCTACATCCGTAGACTTGAAGAAAATGCTGGACTTGACTAATGAACATGCAGAAAAATGTGTTCAAGCAGCAGCAGAATATAACAAATATAGATGGGACAAGAGTCATAAAGAACCTGAATTTAAAGTTGGAGATAAAGTACTCCTTTCTACTATTAACTACAATAACCTTGGTGGCAATAAGACGCTTAAGCCTTCCTTTGTGGGACCATTTATTATCAGGCAATTACATGGGAAAAATGCGGTGGAAGTAATCCTCAGTGAAGAGTTATCCAGAAAACATCCTGTATTTCCTGTGAGCTTGGTTAAACCTTTTGAAAATAGGAGTATAGAATCTGAGAAAGAGAAAACTGCTCCAATACCAATAATAGAACCCACTTTAGGAGGACCTTTGAAAGTTTCCAAGATTATTAAAGAAAAGAAGGAAAGGATTCAAGGTAAAGACACCAGATTATATCGAGTCAGGTATAAAGGGCAATCTACTGACAAGGATGAATGGCTACCTGAAGGAAAAATATCTGATGGGCCCATAAACCTGAGAAACTTCAGAGCATCAAGAAGGAATTGACCCTGAAAAGAAAAAATTAGAAAAAGGAAAGGGGGGATAAAAAACCCCATATATCTGGCCCCCCATATATTTTTTTTTTTTCTTTAAAAAAAAAGAGAAAAAGAACAAAACATGAAAAAAAAAAAAATATATATACAACAATTTTTTTTTTTAGAAACAAAGCAACAAGAAATATATATAATAAACATAATATATGAATTTTTACAAAAGACCACACCTGTTTAAACCTACCTTGTGTTGTGGTCAGATCTACTTTAAAAACAAGACCTTCCCCTTTTTGTGGAAGGGAATGTCAGCTGGCTACTATGTTAGAGCCAACGAACAGATAGCAGCATTACAAATCTGCAATATTTTTTATATAACTAAAAAATATTAATAAAACAACAAAATAATAAAAACATTATTAAGCAGTAGGAATCATAGAATTATTATTGCATATTTGAATTCCTTGGTAAAAAATAACCCCAGTTACTAAGCAAAAGTATGAGCAAAAAATACCTCCTTCTATTTTTTATTTATTAATAAAGAAAAATAAGGAGGAAACCCCTGCAAGCCCTCTAGTTGAGGCGTCACCCATACATGTGTATATGTAGTAAAACATATTAATGCATAAAAATGAGGTGTTGTGTATACTCTCGAAGTTAAACGCATATTGGTAATACTGTCAAATGACGCGGGAGATTACATAATCAATCCCTAGACAAATGACATGAAACCCAGTTGGCTTATGTAACCCAAATGACAGGTCCCGCGGGCCCTGACGGGCCAAAACTGCTTTGTTTGAAAATGCAAACAATACATAACAACATTACTCTCACAGTCCTTGGAAATTAAGAAGCTCCATGCAGAAATGTTACACTAAGGAAGCTTCTATTTTTCCTTGGTAAACAAGATAATTCTACCTCGAGGAAAAATAGAAACAACACCGGGAAAGCGATAACAATACGAAAAGTATATTTTTCAAATATCAATTGAATAAAGAAATGACACACTTAGTTCAAAAAATCAAAACTCCGTCATCTCAATTGATAAAAATGAATGAAAATTATACAGATCATCCTTGGAAGCCATATTTCCAAGGATAAATCCCTCGAGCAAATCTCATGCATAAAGATCTTTTCACATTGCCCACAGAATTGCTCAATTACCTGCATAATGCAGCCTACATTCTGTGAGACATTTACATACCATTAGAAGCGCCCCAAGAGGATTGAAAAAGATATAAATGGAGCTCTCTTTTCGACCTCTCATTCCCCAGAATTATCTTCACCAAGCTACACCTTTACCTACATACAAATATTATATTAGTCACTTCCTAGCACCAGAAAAGACCAATTCCCTTCACCTACGCTCCCTGGATCCCCTTCAGCCCTCCAGTTTGCCTTCTTCCATCAACCAAGCCTCCTAAAAACGTCTCCTCCGTCGTAATCTGGATTAAGGTAAGTCTTCTGAATTCATCTCAAAGTCATAAAGACTTTACCACTTCGTGGTACATTGGGTTAAATCACCCCTGATCTCTATCAGGCCCCAAATACAGGTTGCTTAGCAACTTAAAAAGGGTTACAAACACCCCAGAGCAAGCTCTGGCCCCTTATTTCTTCAGAGGGATAAACAACCCCAGTTTATCTAGCCCCTCTGATAGAGATTACATCAATAAAATATATATAAATATATATTTTATACACCCACTAATTGCATCAAACCATGTCCTAAATAGTGCTAGAAATATTTAAAATACATCTTTCAGATTGTGTAGCTAGAGAGTATTCATTCCCTGGCATCATAGCTGCTGACATCCCTCCAGTGATGACATTAGGCGTTTTAAGAATGGCCATAGATTCAAGGGCATTAATAGAAGCCACCAAGTGAAAATCTAAAGAATGGGTCTTGACTAAGCTGTGTCCCTGCGGCCTTTGGAGATTGACACAATTTGAGTGAACTAAATATCTGAGGAGATGAAGTATCCCCATTAAGCAATGCAGTATTTGTAGATGAAGGCATTCCCTCAAATGGGTTTGTGCTCTTTAGCAATGGAGTAGCCATCTGAGCAGAAATACTTGGAAAAGACTCTTGATTATTAAGACTTCAAGAAAACTAATAATCAGACCTAGAAGCTGCGCAGTAGTTATATTCAAGGTTCAAGTTCTGAAACCTAACTTACTACTATTTAACTTGTGTATGCTTTTGTTATAGTAGTTTCTTTAGTGTTTTTATTTGTTTTAAATATTATTTCATAACACCTAACTTAACACCCTCACGTCTGCGTTGCAGTATCAGTTCTGCTCGATCTCTAGTTCTTTTATTTAAAGTCTTATTCAATATCAATCATTTCACTCTTATTGATTCTTGTCTTTCAATTCATATCACTCTTAGGTGTGCTAGTCTTAATCGCTTGTCTAAGTCATTCTTGTGTCTAAGCACTTCTGGTTCTTTTTAAAGGGTTTTTGTCTTTTTTCATTTGCTCAGTTTCCTTAGTGTTTTTATTTGTTTTGAATATTATTTCATAACATCTAAATGAACACCCTCACGTCTGTGTCACATTATTAGGTGTGCTAGTCTTACTCGCTGTGGTACTCTGAAATCAACTCAATAAAAATTTTATTATTTCACCATGAAGGAGCAGGAATTATTCACTTTTTATTCCAGAAATGGATTCTACACCTAAAATAACCCCTATTCACTCACCAAAGGTACAGCAATAACTCCACTAGTTTAAGAGCTACTCAAGGCAGAAGACTCAAATCAAGGACTTAGAATAAATTTCATAAGTATATAATAAATACAATATTCAATACTATGGACTATATACATCAGTAATAAGTCTATATAATAAGTCTATAATATACATACAAAGATAGGAGGCTGTCTACATCATTTACTGTACATACTTACCTACCACATGACTTTACATGCAGATCAGGATCCAATTACATCATTAAACAGTCACATCATCATGCAGGGGCTTTGACATATCCTGCTGTCTTGATCACCTTTATTTTCCTCAACCAAATCTGAGTGCTGGAAACACTCTCTTAAACTTCTAACTTCTTACCTTCACCAGGTGTAGCTTTTCTCCCAGTCATTCCCCATCATTAAATCCTTCTCAGACTCTCTTGTCACCCCAGGAAGGCAGATTCTTCACTCCATCATCCCTTCCTAAATTCTGCTATCACGGTTAAAATCAACTTTAGCCTCTTTTAGAGTCTCACATTGCTTTTCTAAGTCATTCTTGTGTCTAAGCACTTCTGGTTCTTTTCAAAAGGTGTGCTAGTCTTACTCGCTTGTCTAAGTCATTCTCGTGTCTAAGCACTTCTGGTTCTTTTTAAAAGAATCCTTTGGATTCAGAACCTCTATATTGATAACCCTCAGCAAGCAAGGCAGTCAAACTAAGTTGATCATTTAAGGTGCCAATTTCCTTTGAGACATCATCTTTTACCCTCAAAATTCAATACTTGCTTTTCAGCAATAGCTATCAAGCATTTTTGAAGTCTAGAATCTTTCTTCAAGGATTCCAAATCTGATTTTGACCGCTGAGTATCTTCCTCAAGTTTCATCATGAATTTATTCATTTCTCAAACTTCTTGTTTATCATGCAAAATATTACCTTCAAATTTTTCTTTCTCTAATTCCAAGCTTGAAAATCCTTATTCAGCAGTAATGAGCTTGCTAGCAAACTGACAAATGATTGAGTGTTGCTTAGCTTGCTTTGTTCTCAGCTCTTCAACCAAAGGTGATTCAGTTTGATAAGCTTGTTGCAGGGCTAAAACCTTAAATTCCATTTCTCTAATTTTCTTGGCCATAGTTCCTGTTTCAGTTCCCAATTGAGCTTGTTCATCACATACTGTAAACAACACATTTTCAGTCAATGATAGTTGAGTGACCAAATTTCCCAATTTCTCACCGCTGTCTTCTGTTAAGTCAAGATCATAGGATTGGGTGTAATATCTTCAATTCAAAGTAATAAAACTATTTATTAAAAATTGAATAATCAAAAGAAAGTTGATATTTTCGGAACGTTGAGTTAAGGCTTGGTGTCCGTCCAGAACTTCTCTATTTAGGTGGAATTGAACGGAACGGGCTGGGCCATAATTGATAACTCAAATATGTTCTTACCTTAGGATCATTTTTCCTTGCCTTTTTGTTGCAAGGATATGAGGATCTATGTCAAAAACAGGTTCCAGTGGTTGGAAACGTAACAGTAGCAGTTTTTTTTGTAGAAATATATCAGGTGTGCAAGAATGCCTGTTCCATAAAAATAATTTTAACGTCAATTATAAATTTTATCAGGAAAAGTAAAAAGGTAAAACACCTCACAAAAATACACTTGGCACTAGTTTGATGAATTTATAACCAATTTGGGATAAGGATGTGTCCTGGAAACTTCCGTAGGTGCGGTTTCAAGCCACCAAAACTTTGCAGGGTCTGTTTTAAGCCTCAGCAAGGCTGAGGTTTGACCCCTTGTGTGTGGAGTCACATGTAGCAACAGGGGTTTTCTTCCCGGGGAAAAATTTGACTTCTTAAGGACAAGGTTGTTGGTCCGGTAAACACCAAGGGATAGAACTCACCACCAATGTGGAGTGATCTTTCCCCTCAGTTGTAAATATATTAGAAACATGGGAAACTATTGAATTTTTTTGGTTAAATCTCCACATTTAAAGGTAGTTAAATTGAGCAATTTAGATTAAATAAGTTATTGATTTTTCTACATCATTTTTCATCTTGACACATACAACCAAATAAACATGTGCCAATATGGGTAAATTCGCCAATGGTAATTTAGAGGTGTGGGGGTTGTGCACTTCCTTCTAGGGGATTTATTCTTATTCATTGAAACTTATAAATGAATTATCCATGCCCTTGCATGAATTGAACCCCCCCCCCCACATCTCCAAATCACAATGGACCAATTTACCATTATCTGTGCATAATAGTAAATTGGCCCAATATAATTTGGACATATGAGGGGTGTGCAGTAAGTAGGTGTTAACATATTCATCTCTAGATTATTTTATTATTTTTGCTTTAGATTATTTTCTAAGCCCCCCCCCCCCCCACATCGCCAAATCACAATGGACCAATTTACCATTATCTGTGCATAATAGTAAATTGGCCCAATATAATTTGGACATATGAGGGGTGTGCAGTAAGTAGGTGTTAACATATTCATCTCTAGATTATTTTATTATTTTTGCTTTAGATTATTTTCTAAGTTCAAAGCCAGGAGGGGGCTTGTCAGTTTTTTTTCTGGGTCTATACACGTAGCATTTTTTTTTCACTTAGTTTTTTTCTTCTTCTATATCTTCTATTTCTGATTTAAGAACAATCATAAGAAGACCAAGGAAGCTGAAATTGAAGACATTGGTATTTATCTCTTAAACTCAAAACATAAAAATCAAAACATAAAAAAACAGAAAACTCAACTCATAAATAATTTTTTAGTCTCTTTCAGATCATATTATCATTATTCAAGTTGGAAAATATTTTAATCAAAATCACAGATCATCTTTGGTATCTTATTTTTAATAGATTTTTGTTTTGGTAAAATACTAAAGGATGAATTTCAGCATAAAAATAATAAGAAAAAAATAAAAGAAAAATAATGATAACAAAAATAATAAAATACCTAAAGGACAGAATGTTGAGATAAAAGCTCTGTAACAATGACAAGAATTTGATAAATAAAAGATACAGAGAACCTAGGAAAAATAAAATAGAGTGATGAGTAAAAATAAAATGTGAGTGATAAAAGAAAAAGAAAAATAAACAATACCACAAAGTGAGACTCCTAGACTAAGATGATCTTCAGATGAGAGGTGAGCAGATAAGATGAAGACAAAGAAAAAAGAAAAGAATAGCGGAGTTGATTGAGAAGTGATGATGTGGAAAGGGGTCTATTGAAAAGAAAGGAAACCCTTGGGGAATAAAAAAATAAAAAATCAAAATAAAAATAAAAATAAATAAAATAAATAAATAATAAAAATAAAAATAAAAAATAAAATAAATAGGAAATTAATTTAATTTCAAAATATTGACAATTTTTACTTCTTATTTCTATTTTTATTTTATTTTCTTATTTTATTTTTCTTCATTCAGATTTATTCTTATTCACTCACAACCAAATTTATTCAGCTTAATATTAGTTTTTTTATCAATCAGAGCAATCAAACCACTTAGTCTACTTAAGTGATAACTCTAATGTTGAATTGTTTGCATTTTTATTGTAGAGCC
This sequence comes from Uromyces viciae-fabae, assembly GCA_000785685.1. NCBI lineage: Eukaryota > Fungi > Basidiomycota > Pucciniomycetes > Pucciniales > Pucciniaceae > Uromyces > Uromyces viciae-fabae. Next base: position 2,128 of record KN362566.1, on the reverse strand, counting down.
CCTTGCTCCTCGACCCACACAAAGATTGAAAGACAAAGTGTTTGCTTTCTTGTTTTGCCAAAAATGGGCCTATTCGGATGGATACAGCATTGTTGAGGCTAATTCAAATAATTATGACATGACTTTAGCCTGTGATCGGTGGGGTGGGAACAATGTCCGGGAAGTAGCCCGAAATAGAGTGACATCAACTAGGAAGTGTGGGTGTCCCTTTCAATTACATTGTAGCAAAAAGGTCAGTAATGACTTTTGGGAAGTCAAAAACAATGTTGAAAAGGGAACACAGCTCCACAACTACCCACCTTTGACCAACCCTTTGTTCCATCCTGCCCATTGTCGGCTGAGTGAAGTAGAGAAGGAATATTTGAAGTCAAGTATTGGGGAACATTTGTCTGGGAGGCAGCTGAAAAGCAACTTAGCTAGTTTAACGGGGAAGGAGTGCTTGAAAACAAGGGATATTTGGAATGGGAAATCATCCGTCAAAAAAGAAGAGCGGTCTGGCTCTACTGTTATCAAGATTCTGTTCAGACTTTTAACAGAATCCGGCTGGATTTATGAAGCAAAATATAAAGATGATAACATGGTGGATGCCCTGTTCATGGCACACCCCAAATATGTTAAATTGGCTTGTTGCTTCCATCATGTTGCGATACTGGATTCCACTTACAAGACTAATAGATACTCCTTCCTCTCTTACAAATTGTGGGGATAAGTTTTTCATCTAAATCTTTCACAGTTGGAATCGCTCTGCTCTCAAGGGGAGTTGATAGCTACTATGAGTGGGAGATGTCTTGTCTCTCTAGGCTTGTGTGGAATGAAGAGAGGTTCCCCGATGTTTTCGTTACCAACCAAGAAAGAGCGCTTGCAAAGGCAATCAAGAAGGTGTTATTTTTTGTAAATTTTAGTTAGTGTTGTGTTATTGAAATGCATTTTAGAAGGCCTTATAGTTTTATAAAGAGTGATAATTAAACTACTTGCGTCTGTCGAGGTCAATGAGGACCTTGAAAAATTGGAGATACAGGATTTCATCAACAAACTTGTGGAAGGTTGATGGAACCCATAATTTTTGTTTCCTTTGTTTCATTTGATTGTTTTATTTTCTCATGTTATTTCCTTCACCAAGGAATAAAAGAAGCAAGTGTTTATAACAGTCTACATGAAAATGAGCAAAAAATAAAAAATGATAGAACACTAAATTTCAAGAAAAAATAGCAAACAACTTGATCAAGTAATAAAAGAAGGAATTATTTCCCAGAGTCTCAATGAAAGTGAGTCAAAAATGATAATACGCCAAATTGCAAAAAAGGTAGTGAGCAAACAAATCCTCAGAACATCTGTGATCAAAATAAAATAAAAGATTCATGATAGAGAAATAACAAATGAACAAAAAATAGGTTAATCATGATGAGCAATAGTAAAAATCAAGATTTATCATTAAATAGGAAAAAAAGAGCAAGAAATGAAAAAAAAAAAAAAAGGAACACATTTGAAATACAAAAAAAGGAATAATAATAGATTAATAATTCAAAGGAAAAACCAGGACGGTGTGAGACTCTAAAAGAGGCTAAAGTTGATTTTAACCCTTATAGCAGAATTTAGGAAGGGATGATGGAGTGAAGACTCTGCCTTCCTGGGGTGACAAGAGAATCTTAGAAGGATTTAATGATGGGGAATGACAGGGAGCAAGGCTACACCTGTTTGATGATAAGAAGGATGGAAGTTTAAGAGAGTGTTTCCTGCACTCAGATTTGGTTGAGGAAAAGAAAGATGATCAAGACAGCAGGATAGCTGTGAGAGCAAGGATGTGAGTCAAGTCCTTTATGTCTCTTTAAGAAAAGTAAGGATGGATGTGAGCAATGGCTACACACTGAAGAGTTCAATGAATGTTTTAAGTATTTATTTCTTTGCTATGTATGTAAGGTTTATTTATTATTATTATGGGGAATGTCCAGTTACACTAGGATATTGGATGATGGATTATTTTTCTGATAAATCAGGGAAGATCAGATTTCCTCTACCACAGATTTTCTTTTCTATATTCTATATTCTATCTTCTATATGGGGAAAACACTGAGGAGAGAGCTCCTTATATAGACAAATGAGGGGTAAAATAGGGTACAACAAAACAGGG
>KN362564.1:647-11648 GCA_000785685.1 Uromyces viciae-fabae | reverse complement strand
TTTGGGAACTAAGTAGTTAGAACTAACGATCCTAATTACATTGTGAAGATAAAATAATAAAGTAGTAAGATTAAATCTGTAGTTGTTTAAATTATCTCTTGCTTTATTTTATTTCTCTTAGTTTGTCATTTTTTTTATTATGTCTAGGGTTCAGAACCACATTAAACCCCTGGCATGTTTTTCAGGGGGCTAATCTTGTTTTTATTTCTTTATAATCTCTGCAGTTGGATTAGAAATAAAATTATTGGTTCCTCTCACTCTTTTTCCGTGAACCTTTCCTAGAAGCATCAAGCTCCCTGAGATCCTCTAGTCCCATTCTAAATCTCATAAAAATTAATTATTAAATCATAAAAAATTATCAAATAACTTTTAAATCATGAATAAAAAAATTCATATAAATTTTAGGTCATAATTTCAACAGTAGGTGTTGATTTTCTACTGTTAGTGTGCTCATATCTTGTGAATCACTTATTTATTTTTTATGATGGTTTTTTTTCACCCCTTCATACCTGCCAAGGGGTTCTATCTAATTTTTTGTGTTTAAATCTTGTTCTTTCTCCATGAAATAAGAATCATTGAGTTTGAGCATATTTTATCTAGAACCATTGTGGCTCTCTTGTTCCCCAGCTCCTCTTTAATTTTTCTACTCTTTCATCAATCTAAAACTTAATATTTCTGAAATTTAGATCTTTAAAAACAACATGTGCTCATATCTTGTGACTCACTTATTTATTTCTCATTATTTTTTTGTGTAACCCCTTCATACCTGCCAAGGGGGTCTATCTTATTTTTGTGTTTAAATCTGTTCTTTCTCCATGAAATAAAAATCATCAAGTTTGTGTGTATTTTATCTAGAACCATTGTGGCTCTCTTGTTCCCCAGCTCCTCTTTCATCAATCCAAAACTTAATACTTCTGAAATTTAGATCTTTAAAAACAACATTAGGGTTGATTGATGTTTCAATCAACACTAAAAGGATAGCAGGGAGGGCATCTTCCCTTCCATGACACATGTAAAGTTTATTGAGCCATCAATCAACCCTGAATGGGTAGCAGGGAGCTCCAGTTTCTCCCTGATACCCTCCTTGGCTCACCAGAGGGAACAATCAACCTTACAAGGGTTGATTGGCCCTTGTAGGGCTAACCAACCAATCAGTTGGCTCTAAAAGGGTCCATTAAACCCCTTTGAGGGCCAACAGATTTTTTGTTGTTGTTTTTTAATACTATTTTTGATAGTATTTCTATTCATTTTTTTTTTTCTTATTTTGTTTTTGAAAGTAATTAAACTAATTCATTTTTATTTCTATTGTTTTAGAGTCACACAATACAGTTCCTTCCTTAGCTTAGATGCTGGAAAATCAAAAAAGGGAGGGAAATGGGGAACTAGCACCAGAAGAAATTGGGGGACACCTGCCACCAGTTGACATGTCACTGTGCATTGAAGTTCCATTGAAATAATCAACCAGTAATATTCAAGTAAGAATACATGTAGTTCCAAATTTACCACATGATAACTGCAAGCAGTTGTTGTTAATTTCCTAGTTCTGTTCTCCACTCTCATCCTTTAGTTTTTTTTATTCAGTTCTAAAATAAAAAAAATAAAAAATAAATACTTCTTTAGCTCTTTTTAAAATATTAGTTTAGTTTTCAGTTGTGTGTAGTTGCATCTGGAAATCTCTTAGATAATTAATATGTAGTTGTTAATTATCTTAAATATCCTTAGATCACGTGTAGCTATGGTTTAAGTAGTTTTTTTATCTCAGGCCATGTGTAATTGTGGTTTGAAAAAGTTTAAGAGTCCTTCATGTGTAGTTTTGAAGTTCTCTCTGTAGTCAAGTTTTTCTCTCATGTGTAGTTGTGGAGTCTTACTTTGATTTTTTTATTGTCTCATGTGTAGTTGTGGGATATTTCCTTTTCATGTGTAGTTGTGAAAAGGGTTTCATTATTTTGTAATATGTCACAATGCTGTGACATATATATCCTCTTTATATTTTGCTTTTGCTTGATGGAATAAAAAATCATCGAGTCAGAGCATAATTTTCCTTAAACATAAAATTGACCCAGCTCCTCTTTCAACCAAACTTCTCAGCTTCCTCATCACCTTCCACTCATAAAGTCTCTTAAATTAACAGGTGTCGTCAGAGCATAATTTTCCTTAAACATAAAATTGACCCAGCTCCTCTTTCAACCAAACTTCTCAGCTTCCTCATCACATTCCACTCATAAAGTCTCTTAAATTAACAGGTGTTTCCCAATTTCTTCTGGTGTAGGCAAAAAACAGCCGAAAAAAGCTGACAGATATCCAGTGGTCAATATATATATGTATGTAAAGGGTTTTATTTTTCCCACAAGGTAAAACTGTGTTTACATGTGGTTTGACAGTTGCAGTTATGTAACCGCGCTCTATGTCCATACACAGTTTTTGGAGGTGGCACACGGCATCTGATATGCACACTACTAAGATTTTAGGTAGCTCAAAAAACATAGGTGTGTCCTCCGAACACACCCAAACAAAAAATAAATAAAAAGAGAAAATAATTCCAATCTGAGATTGGTTGTCTAGTTTGTCTTTTGGAATTTCCCAAAAAATCTACAAACAAAACCGCCATTGGGGTGATACAGCTAACGGTTCAAGGAATTTTGCTGCAAAATGCCTCCCCCAAACCTGTGTGGTGGTTTTTGGTGGCTTTTTTATTTCAAATCCAGAGAAAACATGCATTGGACATGAAAAGCTTTCTTGGATTGGCAGTAGATAAAAAAAGAAGAAAAGATATAGAAAAGAAAGAACTATATAAAAGAGAAGAAAAAGAGAATTAGAAGAAGGAAACACAATAAGACAAGATAAAGGAAAAACAAATAGAACAAGAAAAAGAAAAAGAAAAAGAAAAAGAAAAAGAAAAAGAAAAAGAAAAAGAAAAAGAAAAGAAAAGAAAAGAAAAAGAAAAAAAAATAAGCAAACAGACAGAAAATAAAAGAGAAAAGGAAAGAGAAAAATATAACAAAAAAGCAAAAGTAGCAAGAAAAAGAAAAGAGACAAGGAACAGAAAAATACAAGGAACAAGAAAAAAAACTTATAAAAAGAAAAATAAAACAAAAAAATTAAAATAAAATAAAATAAAATAAAATAAAACAAAAAAATAAAATAAAACAAAACAAAAAAATAAAATAAAATAAAAATAAAATCAAATTCAAAAATCTCAATTAAAAAGGAAAATTTATTATATTTTGCTAGTGCCTTTTCTTTTTAATCTTTGTTTTCTTTTTCTCTTTTTAAGTTAGAAGTTAAGATTGTAATTTTTTTTTTTTTTTTTGGGCATTAGTTTTGGCACCACCCAAAACTGATTGTGCACCTCCTTTTTTACTGCCAGAGGACATCCATTTTTCTTTTGTTTATTCAAATATTTTTTAAAAATACTTCCAAAGATTCTAAAATTACCAAACTTTTTTTGGGGCAGCCTTCTGAACACACCTGCTTCATCTTCTGAGCTTTTTAGCTCAGAAAAAAAATTTGAGGTACTCCATATATAGGGATTACACAAAATCAAAAAAATAAAATAAAAAAAGTAGTTAATGCAGGAAATATGGGCTAAAAATTTTAGCAAATTTATTTCAACCTTATTAGAATGTAGGATAAAAATTTCATCCACCGGGAAGCAAAAAAAGTTCTTTTACATTTAATTTTTCAAAATTTTGGTGTATGGTACCAATTTTAACAAAAGTAAATGTAAAAGCGACTTCTTTTGCTTCCCCGTGGATAAACTTTTTATCCCCCATACTAATAAGGTTCAAATACCTGTGAAAGAAGTTTTAGCCCATATTTCCCGCATTAACTATTTTTTTTTATTTTGTATTTCATTTTTGTAAGATTTAAATTGTCAAGGTCTTTTATTTCACTCTCATGTCACAGATTTTACCGTGAATAATCTTTAACTAAAATAAATAAATAATCAATTTAATTTCAATATTTAATTTTTAATCACACAATTCTCAATTCAATCAACACTCAATTCAACTCGACTCAAACTCAATTCAACCAACTCTTATTCAAACTATTTCTATTTATAGTTTCATATTTTTCGTTATTTTTCTTTTTCATCATTTCTTTTCTTTTCTTAAATCTAAAAATCCTATCAACAAATATACAATCGTGCTATTGGTGAGATCATCCTTTCTCCTCTTAAATTATTCAATCTAATCAAAACAACTAATAATCAAAATAATTAGTCTTCAATCAAATCAAAACACCTCAAATTCAGATCCACTCAAATCAAATCAAATCCTTCAATAATTACTCATCTATCTTCAGTTTCGAGTTTGTTCTTTCTTTTAATTTCTTATTTTCAAATTAAAAATGTTTCTTCTTTTCAAATAAGTCTAATTGTTTTCTTTTAGTTCATTGCTCCTAGAAATCAATATCTTTTAAAAATTATCTCAATTATCTTTTAATTTTGTGTACTCCCTGAACAAGGGGTACTTAATTGTTCTTTTTTTAAGCTAAAACGTTCAGGGTATGGAGCAGGGGTACTCAGGAGGCTACCAAAAAGGTTTGGTAGCTTTAGCACCTTTATAAGCATTTTTAAAAAATATTTGAAAAAACAAAAAAAACTGGACGTCCTCTGGCAGTCAAAAGGAGGTGCACAATCAACTTTGGGTGGTGCCAAAACTAATGCCATTTTTTTCTTTCTGAGATCCAATCAATTCTTTGAGAAAAAATAATATTGTCCCAAGGAAGAGACTTAGAACCATCAAAATATATATTCCCTTCATGATTCTAAAACATATTTTTTCATAATTGTAGATCTAGCATAAGTGGTATAAAAAATGGTACCAAAGATTTAAGTGCAAAACTGTGTGCAAAAAAAATAAAAAAATAAAAAAAAACTTCTACTTTGTTTGTTAAAAACAGTTTGAGAAGCTCTTGACACCTACAAAACCTTTTTTTTTCAAATTGCTGAAAATAATTTTTTTTTTTTTCAATTATTTATGGCCATTTAAAAAAAGTGTACCCACAAAAAAATAATAATAATAGGGGGTCGTTTTTCGCACCACCCAAAACCTGTTGCGCACCCCCTTTTGACGTCAGGAGGCCGTCAAGCGCTTTTTAAATTTTTTAAATATCTTTTAAAAATACTTCTAGGTGTCCTAGAGTAACCAAACTTTTTTCCCAGCATCCTGAGTACCCTTCCTTCATCTTTGGAGCTTTTTAGCTCCAAATTGAAGTACTCCATATTTAGGGAGTACACAAAATCAAAAAAAAAATCAAAAAAAATGGTTAATGCGGGAAACATGGCCTGAAAATTTTATCACATGTATTTCAACCTTATTGGAATATAGGATAAAAATATTTTCCACGGGGAAGCAAAAAAAGTATGTTTTACGTTTACTTTTGCAAAATCTTGGTACTTGCACCAGTTTTTGCAAAAGTAAACGTAAAACATACTTTTTTTGCTTCCCCGTGGAAAATATTTTTATCCTATATTCCAATAAGGTTGAAATACATGTGATAAAATTTTCAGGCCATGTTTCCCGCATTAACCATTTTTTTTGATTTTTTTTTTGATTTTGTGTACTCCCTAAATATGGAGTACTTCAATTTGGAGCTAAAAAGCTCCAAAGATGAAGGAAGGGTACTCAGGATGCTGGGAAAAAAGTTTGGTTACTCTAGGACACCTAGAAGTATTTTTAAAAAATATTTAAAAAAATTAAAAAAGGCTGAACGGCCTCCTGACGTCAAAAGGCAGTGCACGACAGGTTTTGGGCGGTGCGAAAAACGACCCCCTAATAATAATAATAATAATTTTGAACTTTTAACTATACATGAAAATCTAGCATCCTTTGAAAACCCCAAACCCAATTTTAAAACTTTGAAATATATTTTTTCTTATATTTTGAAAAATTGTTTAAAAAAAATGTGTGCCGCCGCGGAAAACCATGTGTAGGTGCGCAGCTTAGTTATGTGGCTGCAGTTGGTAAAACCACATTTACACATGGTTTTACCGTGTGCAAAAAACAAAGCCCTATTTATCAATTTGATTGTTATGGTGTGTCATTATGGATTTACTGGAGACTTTGAATTAACTGATACAAAAAAAAAAAAATCCAAAGAATTTGAAAGGGAAGAAGCATGAAAAAGACTTTTTCCTTTTCTTTTTCAGAAAAAAAAAGTTAAATATCTCCCATTTATTAAGAATTGATCAATTCAAATTGATTGTTGGATGAATTTAAAAAAATTGAAGAAAAATTAGTACATTTATAGCTCCAGCCACACCAAAAAAAATGACATTCAATTTTTTCTATTAAACTTAGAGTTTGCTCAAGAAGCTGTTGTGGATAGTTCTCCTTTCAGTACTAAGATACCACTCACTACCTCCACTAATCTGAAGACCAAGACGGGTTGAAGAAACCAAAGGTATTGTTTCTTAGTTTTCACATTTTCTTTTTTTTTGGATCTTATTGGTTGGATGAATAGTGCAAGTTTATTATTCTACAAAAACTCTCATTTACCTAAAGTTTTCATGCATATGTACTACATCATTTTTGGCGAGCCCATGATACAGAAAGAGAAAAAAAAAAAGATGATAAAATATTTCCTAGCATAGTGCTGAGCACAGATGAATGAACTAAACAAAAAACCCCATCAACATAAGGAAAGGAGGAAAGACCCATTATAATAGATATACTTGGGTTTATTTGGTTTTCATCAAACAAAATTTATTTAGAAAAATTCTAACAGAATGCCCAGTTTTTTTTCAAAATAAAGCAAAAAAACCAGGTGTAAAGCAGTGGAGAAGAAAAGTTTTATATGTCAAAATAAGAAAAAAAAAAAAACCACTGTACTAACCGCAAAAGATTGTATTTAAGATTAAATAAAACAAGAAATGTTTTGCTTAAAGAAGAAAAAGGTTACCACCAAAAGAAGCAATTAGAGAAAAAGAAGAAAAAAAACATTATCACAGACGAAACAAAAGCAATCAGAAAGGTCTAGAGATGAGGATTTAATGTGAGATATCAAAAGGGACAAAAAGGGGTAAAAAAAGCAAGGGAAATTGTAAAAACAAGAGATTTAAATAACATGCTTTCCAAGCTCCAGTCCCTCAGCACCTACGCCGAGTTGATTATCATGAGCAATGAAGTTATTCAAATCAGTTCTAGACGAGTGCTGATTTAATGCGCGATGAGATGGGTGATTGTTATGGCTACTACCAAATCCTTTCCCAGAACTACCTTCAGGTCCCTTTGGTTGTCTGATGATCTGATGTGGGTTATTGTTGCTTAGCATGCCAAGACTTGAAGGCGATGGTGATCCAAAGTCCTCGGTGTGCTGCTGTGGATTGAATGAAAACGGGTTCAGATGGGTTTGAGATTTCAATCCTACACTGCTTGCGTCTCGCAAATTCATCGTCGACTTTCGTCCAAGCAGTTCTTTCATACTCGCGTCCGGATAGAAGACTCCTGAATTTATCTCTCTCATTCTCATGTCAGGCATTGATTTTTTCATTCGTAATAGATTTGCTGTCGTCAATCCATCATCAAAACGTTGATTGATTTGCGATCCGAATTGAAACTGTTGTCCACTAGCAGCACGGCTCATGTTTGCTGAACTCGCGACTCGACTCATTCGTGGGATCGAAAGGCCAGCGTGACCTTGCTTCGAGACGACTACAAATCTTTCATCGCCAACTCCTTCTGATCGGTGCTCCAATCCGAGTTTCTTCGCTATCTGATGTACGATCCGACGCTGGGGACCACTTAGAGATTTGGCAAATGAAAGCTCATCTCTCAGTTTATCTTCTTTGAAAACCACAATTCTCGAATACAACTCTAATGTCTGAGGATCATTCATGTCAAGTTCCTTGGAAGACTTTGAATCACTTGTACCGGAAATCGTCATGTTTTCAAACGCGTGTTGAGCAAGTCCAAGGTCAGCACTTGAAGAGAGGTATGGGTGGGGAAATGAAGATGAATTCGCGGAATTTAAGACGGATTGAGAGGGTCCATGTTGAAATGATAATGGTAAATTGTGATTGTAATTCCCAACTCCACGGTAATCGTCTTCAAGGCCAGTGTAATTGCCAAAGGTAATGTGAGTTGATGATGATGAAATTGGAAGCGGTGGTTGGGTTTGAGATGCGTATTGATCAAGTATGGTAGATTCCTTTTGCAGCTGCATAGACCTCATGCGTTTGATAGCCTTTTCCTTTTCAATCCGCTCTTTTTCACCAACTTGAAGTACTTTTTTATACTCCACGCGAAGTTTCCGACCAGAAATGTCGAATCCATTGAGACCAGCCACAGCAGCATCAGTTTCTGATGCTGAACGGAAGTTTGCAAATGCTAAACCACGGAAAACGCCATTATCAAAATGGTAATCTGCATGGTGATATTTCTCGAATCAGTAGCTGTTAGGCTTATTGATAATTGAGTTAATGGCACATACTAAACGCGTAAGGCAGAGGGATCAGTAAATCTTCGATGATTGCCAAGAGTTGTTCGCGCCTGACGCTAAAAGGAACTGGCGTCAAACGAGACAATCCCCCCGGGGGGGGGGGGGGGGACCATTTACTATTTTTAATGACGATAGCGGTAGGAATAATGTCATCTTCGACCTCAGGAGGACCTGCCGCAGTGTTCATATTCATGCTCGCCATGCCTCCCGCGATAGCCTTGGAGAAAGAGAAGGTAAACAACGAGGTTAAGGTCTCTCTGAATTGAATGAGGAGGATACATATATATGCATATGCGGGTGTTTGGCTATGTGTATGCACTTGAAAAAAAAAACTGACGTTAGGAGCATTCGATCCAGCAGAAGATAAATTAGTTGCAGAACGACTGATCGGAGCAGAACCGACGGAAAATGGGCCAGAAAGGAGTGAAGTAGCGTCAAAGTTATTGTTAATTGAGCCTGGTAGGTTAGACATGTGATCAGGATTCTGAGGGGCAGCGGAGGTAGGACGATCAGAATCGCTGTTAGAGGAGATTGAGGGAGAGGTGAATTGATCAGATTGGTTGAGTTTAGCGGGTAGGGGTGGGACGGGTTCAGATGTAGCCTGATTTTTTTTTTTTTTTTTTTTTTTTTTTGGTGGGGATGAGGAGGAAAGACAGTTGAATTGGTCAGCAAGTTGTGATCGACAGTCTAAAGGTTGAGTTTGATTGGCTTGTAGTGAAGTGGATTGGTTTGGTTTGAGGAGTGACACAAGATATGGTGAGATGAAAGAGAAGCGAGGGGAGAAATGGGTAATCAGATCTCGTCGGATCTACGGAAGTCCTAAAATCCAAAACCCAGTCTCTTGAGTTAATCGGGATTCGGGATGGACGTGGAATTGGGTGAGCGCAACTGGATGATGGACAAGTTGAGATGTAAGAAAGAAGGGGAATTTAATTTCTTAGATCTTTATTTTAAGCTTGATGGAGGATAATCATCGGCTTGTAAGGATCAAGGTTGTGGAGGAAGAGAGAAACTTGAAATATGTAGAGTAGATTGAGTATGCAGAGAAGTCAATAGTCATGTCCCAAATGCAGGACTAAGCAGATGGTCAGGAAGAGAAGAAGGGGAAGTCAAGGTGGGGAAACCACCGGATATGGTTAAAGTAATTTTTATGCACAGTGGTTGGAAATTAAAACCAGTCATGGAAGAAGGAAGATTAGGAGCCCAATGATCATCCAGCGCTAAAGATGGTGCAAAAAAAAAGCAAACGACCCAAGAGAAGAAAGAAGATGTGTATACAACGAGTCAAGGTTGAAGAAGATTCACTTTTCTGATTGGATTCCTGTCTGGATGTATCGAGAGATCAGTGTGAGATGCTAGCATCTTGTAATTGTCGGCAGGAGAAGCTCGTCAAGTTAAACGTGATGGAAAGAAAAAAAACTGCTGTAGAAAAAAAAGAAATTAAAGGGAAAACGTGAAGTCCAAAAATGTAAACAACAACAAAAAATTAAAACGAAAATTAATGAAAAATAAAAGAGTCGTTATAAAGAAGAGGGACACCAAATCATGTTTAAATTTGTAGGGTAAAAGTAAAGGTAATTTGTAAGGGGAAGGAACCCAAGCGCAATTTATGTACACCGATTTACGATTAAAAAAATAAAACCTTCGGATCGATCGCACACTCACTCAGAAAAGACTCACCCACCCACTCGATTTTGTGACACATCTAATTCAAATGTCACCAACTAGATGGAACTTCTCTCAACCTTGATCCATCTTCTTCCCAAAATCACCGGGGACGGACGGAAATCTTTCGTCCCCGGTTAACCATCTAAATCTTACAGCCTCTCCTGTAGGAACTATTATGTACGACAAGATTAAGGGCCCAATTATAAACAGGTTTTGAGTTTTTTTTTTGAAATTTTTTCCAAAAACTTTTGAGATTTTTTTTTTTAGTTTTTGAAAAAATTTGATTTCAAAAAAACTTCAAAAAATCTCAAAACGGCCAAATAGGTTGGTTTGAAATTTTTTTTTTGCTTTTCCTCACTTCGAAAAGGATTTTCTGATATTTTCAAAATTTGGGATCTGCATGGTTGATCCAGCTAGCTATTTTGCCCTAGGGGTATTCAACGATCATGGGTTTATCAGCAATGATATACCATGCCGGCTGTTCTGGAAAAAAAAAACCCTCATTCGGCTGTGGTGAACCCGATAGCTTTTTTTTTTCAGCCGATGAACATTCCAGCATCCATCTTTCTGCTGGGGTGAACCCGATGGGGTTTTTTTTTTCCACTCAACGCACATTCCGGCAGATGATTTGCCATCTTCTGCCGGATGTTTATAAATGTACTTTTTTTTTCAACTTTTTTTGGGATTCATTCCAAAATCTTTTTTGAACAAAAACTGAAAAAAAAAAAAAATTCAAAAAACATTCGAAAATTTTTGAAAAAAAAAACTCAAAAATGGTTTATAATTGGGCCCTAAAATTGTACGACAAGATTAAAATTTACAAAAAAGAAGAGCCTTAGATATCTGACTCCCAGGAATTAGATCAACGACTCCCATTTGGTCCGCAGA
>JNCO01006603.1:0-12869 GCA_000785685.1 Uromyces viciae-fabae | reverse complement strand
CTTTTTCTTTTGCTTTTTCTTTTTCTTTTCTTTTTCTTTTTCTTTTTCGTTTTGTTTTTCTTTTTCTTTTTTCTTGTTTCTTTTTCTTTTTCTTTTTCTTTTTCTTTTTCTTTTTCTTTTTCTTTTTCTTTTTCTTTTTCTTTTTCTTTTTCTTTTTCTTTTTGTTTTCCTTTTTCTTTTCCTTTTTCTTTTTTTTTTTTTTTTTTTTTTTTTTTTTTCTTTTTTTTTTTTTTTTTTTTTTTTTTTTTCTTTTTCCTTTTCTTTTTCTTTTTCTGTCAGCTTGCTACAATGTTGAGCAAGCCAACATTGACATAAAATAATTAAAATAAATTAATACAAAACAAAAATGATAATAATAAACCAAAATATATACAAAATGTACATCAAGGAGTCACAAAAGGTAAAATATTATTTCATATTTGGAATCCTTGTAAAAAATTAACCCCAGTCACCCAGCAAAGGTATGGGCAAAAAATAACTCCTTCTATTTTATTTTTTACATTTAAGCAAAACAGAAGTAAACCCCTGAAAACCAAGAACCCCTGAATTTAGACGTAATGAGTACTCACATATAGGTATGTAGTATCAAATTATGCTTAAAAGTGAGGTGTGGTGTATGGTTTAAGAGATAATTACATATTTGCAATTACGTCAATAATTGTCAAATGACGCGGGTGCTGACATAAGCTGCCTTATCTTCAAAAAAATTATTAGTTAAAAAAAAAAAAATATATTAAAAATATATAAACACTTTGAGAAGGATTTTAATATAAATAAAAAATCCTTTATATACTTTTTTGCACCGTGTGTAGCTAGTAGAGTTAGGCTCTAGGCATCACATAGGCTGACATTTTCTTTGCCTTTTTATTTTTATTTTTATTTTTCTTTTTCTTTCATTTTTCATTTTGTTTCATTTTCTTTTCTTCTTGTTTTTCTTCTTCTTTTTTCTTTTTCTTTTCTTTTTTGTTTCTCTTTTTCTTTTCATTTTTCATTTTGTTTCATTTTCTTTTTCTTCTTGTTTTTCTTCTTCTTTTTTCGTTTTCGTTTTTGTTTTTGTTTTTGTTTTCTTTTTGTTTTTCTTCTTCTTTTTGCTTTTTATTTTGCTCTTTCTTTTTCTTCTTCTTTTTCTTATTTTGCCTTTCCCTTTTTTGTTTTTTTTTATAGTTTCTGCGTACACGACAATCTCAATTGTTGTATACAATAGTGAACACCCCGAACGGTGTTGTATACTAAGTTATACAAAACTTTGGGGTTTATACAATATGGTGCGACCCCCGTTGTTGTATACAACAACCCAAGAGGGGGAATTGTCGTATACAATAATTCGGGGGTTGCACCAATATCGTGTGCGATAATTATACCATAACTTATTGTGGATTCAGTGTGGCCCAATTCAAAAAACAAAAACAATTTATTCTTAAAAAAGTTTTTAAAAAAAATTCAAAATAAGAAAGTTAAAAAATTTTAACCTTAAAATTAATCTTCATATATAAGAAAAGTAATAATAAAATCAAAAGAATTAAGAAAAAATTAAGTCGTATTATTTAGAATTATTTCATTAAAATATTTAAATTATAATTATCAAATCATCATTATTTTTATTAAAATTATATTATTAAAAATTAATAAAAAGAGATATATCATTAAATTATTATCAGTAAACTATCATAAAATAAAATTAATAGGGGGTCAGTTTTTGCACCGCCCATTTCCTGCCTCGCACCACATTTTGACGGTGGTGCGACGTCGCGGGCGGAAAAGCGCGCACCTCCTTTTCCTGCTCCGCAACGCCTTTTTTGAAGATTTTTTACTACCTCAAAAAAATCATTAAAAAAAAGAAACTGGACAGAGATCATCCTTGGAACAAGGCGGATTTTTCTGTCTTTTTATTTTTTTAAAAAATAGAAAATTGCGGTTTTTGGCCCGCACCGCCTTTTCCTGCTCCGCAGCACCTTTTTTCCCCCTGTTTTCACGCCACACCATTTTTTTTTTCAAAAAACTGAATAGACAGATAATTTTTAAAATAAACAAAGTATTTTATCAAGCAAAAACAAATTGAAAATTTTTTTTTTTGAATTTTTTTTTTTTTGAACTCATGTTTTGTTCTTAAATGCTGGATTTTCTCATGAATTCAGGCTCAGAATTTCAAGTGTGGACAATTAAACCTTAATTGACATTCAATTTGACTATACTTCAGCAAAAAGAAGGCTATATAAAAGAATTCCATTAATTAATCAATATCAATTATATTTGAATTTCTTCTGGGGTGCTTAGCTTTCATCAGGTCCATATAAGTGTTCAAATTCTTCTGAATCTTTTTTCCCCATGGTTTTGCTTCTTTCATAGCATGGTATCTCCAGAGTGCATCAAGTTTTGGGTAGGGAAGAGGTGTGGAGCTGGTCTTGAACTGGAATTTGCAGGTGATATGGCGCATTCCATCAAGATAAAGGAGACAGATTGGTGGATGATCAGTTGCAGGATGACACAATAGGAGATAAGTTGCTGCTTGTTCTTTTGAAAAGAGTACTACTGGTCTCCTGTAAGTATCAGCCAAAAGAAATCCACAGGTGGGGAAATGCATCCAGTACTTGACTCCACAGGGTCCAGAAAGATTATTTAAGCGCTCCTTCAAAGTTGCCACATTTTTACCCCAGAGAATTTGGATAACATCTTCATCTTGATAAATTGAATTTTCTGATTCCACTTCTAAGATAATTTCCTTGCAAATATCCATCCATTCATCAGTAGACCTACCCATACTTACTGCAGATGCCCTGAAGCCACAATTTCCATCAGAAGACACATTTGTAACTGTTTCAATAAAAGGAATAACTTAAACAGGTCCAATGGATTGTTTAAAACCAAACTAAAAGTATGGAAAATTTAGTGAGCAGCTAATCAAGAAGAAAAATAAAATAAAAATTCTTACATCTTCAACAGGAACATCCTTGACTTCATTGCACATCTCAAATGAACATGAACTGTCAAAGGTGGAAATTCTTTTTTCTTCCTCATCATCTTGATCAAACCAGCTGACTTTTTTGATCTTCTCATCATCAAGTTCTTCCAATTTACTTTTCTGAAATACCCTTCCAGACCTCTGAACAAAACAGAAAAGAAAAAAGTTTTAAAAACCAAATAAAAAAATGAAAAAGGGATTAAACTTACTGTCTTCATTGGCTCCACATCCACAAAGTCTTCTGGAAGCTCACCCTCAGAGCTTGAGCTTGTTTCCCAATCCTGATTAAAGTAAAATTTTAATAATGGAATATATATCAGAAAAAACTAAATCACTTACACCATGGGAAAACTAGGCTCTCTGGCTGACCAGTGACACCAAAAGAAGGGCCCTTTGTACTTTTGGTGTCACTGGTCAGCCAGTGAGCCCAGTTTTCCTATGGTTTTACCACCTCTGCCTTAAAAAATTAAATCACTTACCACCTCTGCCTTCAAAGTTTTTTTACCTTTTCTTTTCACCACTGGACTCTTTTTATCTTTCTTTTGTGGCCTCCCTCTTTTTCTTCTTGGAATAACAAATTCAAATGCAGAAGATTCCCTTTTAGCTGCAGTTGTCGATTTGTGAGAGTGTTTGAATATTTTATTGAGGGAGCCCTTGGGTTGTCCTTTGAAGCATTTGTTGGGATCTGATTTTGGTTCTTGAATTACTTTAAGTTCATATTTTCCTTCAAAAAGCTTCCTGATCTGAGTCAAATAATATTGTTGTTCACCAAGTTCAAAAGATTGGAATTGTTTGAATAGCTCCCCAAGATATAATTCTTCATTTTTTTCTTTGATTGGTACTTCATCTTCTTATTTGAATATTTTATTGAGGGAGCCCTTGGGTTGTCCTTTGAAGCATTTGTTGGGATCTGATTTTGGTTCTTGAATTGCTTTAAGTTCATATTTTCCTTCAAAAAGCTTCCTGATCTGAGTCAAATAATATTGTTGTTCACCAGCTTCAAAAGATTGGAATTGTTTGAAAAGCTCCCCAAGATATACTTCTTCATTCTTTTCTTTGATTGGTACTTCATCTTCTTGCTGAATATATTCATTTTCATTTGAGATCACCTTAGAAAAAAGAAAAAATAAAAAATAGTTGAAATTAAAAATTAAATTAAAAAAAAAATAGTTAAAATAGAATTGAGAGACAAATATAAAACTAGCCATTGCTTGACATGCCATTGTGGGTGAAAGTCTTCCAATTGAAACATTTTGTTTTTAACTTTATATTCATTAACTTGATGGAGACATGGAATGCCCATTGAGGTGGAATAACTGCAGCTGATACATGTGGTTGATTTATATTTTGAGCTGGAATGAGAATGAATAACTTTGAGTGAAAAATGATATATTATTCCTGAGAGATTTTCTACACAAGCAGGAAGTCCTTGGAGTAAATTTAAAGATTTTTGAGAGGCTTCACTTTATATTCATTAACTTGATGGAGACATGGAATGCCCATTGAGGTGGAATAAATGCAGCTGATGCATGTGGTTGATTTATCTTTTGAGCTGGCATAAGAATGAATAACTTTGAGTGGAAAATGAGATATTAATCCTGAGAGATTTTCTACACAAGCAGGAAGTCTTTGGAGTAACTTTAAAGATTTTTGAGAGGCTTCTAAGTGGTGTTCATTAATTTGAATGGAAATAGCATGAAAAATTTGTCTAACTACTGCAGAAAAAGTAACAGCTGATGTGTTTATAAATCTTTTAATGTAAGAGTGAAGGCCTTCTATTCATGATGTGCTTGTATTTCCAAAATGGGGATATTCATTGCATAAATAAGCTACAAATTTTTGTTTTTCTGGGAGCCAGTTTTCAATCAAATATTCAGAGGTGGGGATATTCCAGACTTGAGAAAGTTGGGAGAAATTGTGTTGATAAATTGAAGGAGATTCTGATGCCACAAGAAAATTCCAATGTTTGGTGAATTTATTCCATTCTTCCTCAGATTTGAAATTTTTTCTGCACTTCTGTAAAATATTTTTCATTATGTGCCATCTACAGAGAAGGTGTTGAGTTTCAGGATAAATATCTTTGATTGAATTAATAAGTGCTTGTTCTTTGTCTGTAATGATTACTTTTGGTTGCTGATTATTAAGAAGAGAAAGAAATTGTTCAAGTGCCCAAGAGTAATCCTCAACTTTTTCACCAGAAAGAAAACAAAAGCCAACAGAAAAAGATTTATTGTAGTTATTAATTCCAGAAATATGCATCAATGGCATTCTAAACTTGTTGGTCTTGTAGGTGCAATCAATAAGAAAGATGGTTGGGAATTCAAGAGCTAATTTGATGGATTCAGGGTGGGAAATCCAGAGGGAACAAATATGGCCATCTTTGTTTTGAATGGAGTAGGGGAAATTAAAATTACAAAGTTCATGAATAAGTGCTTCAATGGGTTCTACTAGCTGAATCATCTTTTTTTTAATTCTTTTCTTTGATTCTATATGTTTTGGAGTGAAATGTGGGAGGGGGCTTGTGAATCTTCTAGTATGATATTTTTAATATTTAAAGGTTTTAATCCAGCATCAGTCATTTTTTTAATCACATCCTTTTGATCTGCAGAAATGCGGCAATGGACAGGGTGTTGAGCTGCTTCAATGGAGGGAGGATGGTTATGAGTGACAGAAAGAATTTTGACCTGCCAAGCCCCTTGCTTTTTATTGAAATGTCCAGATAATTTAAAAGGACATTCTATTTTACAACTGTTCCCTAATTTCCCTTCTGCATGTTCCCCTCTATAAACACCTGACCTATCACAATGGTAGACATAACGGAGTTTTTTGTTTGAATTTTTGATAGTCAAAGCGAACCCATGGTCTTTAGCCCAGTTTTGAATGGCATCAACCAACTCCTGTCTTTCTTTGTATTGTATCTCAGGAGGGGGAGGTATAGATGATATTTTGTGTTTATTATATTCAAGAATTTTGTCCACATTTTCCTCAGGTGGGGAAGGAACAGGGGAAGGGAGTGGTGCAACAGATTCAGTTTGTGACATATTGAAACTTTGAATTGCAATGATTTAAAAAGAAAAAAAAAAAAATTAAAAAAAGGGATGAGATTGGAAAGATTATGAAGAAATGTGGGTGGATATGGTGGCTTGATTGGATGGGATAAAATAGGAATAAAACAGAAAAAATAGAACAGATCAAAAAAAAAAAAGATCAGAATGGTTAAATTTTTTTTATCAGGAAGAAGAGGGCTGAGAGACTCTACGGTTTTTTTCGTAGCAGTAGGTTATTTAATCTTGAGGTGTTTAATAATTTTTCCAAGGGAAATGAGTTTTTTTTGAGAAAAATGTAAAAACAAAAATCATGGAGTCAATAAAAATTCTCCAAACTACATCAAAATAATCTAGGAGCATGAAGGAGGAAATAACTGACCTTTTTTTTAAGTTTTGAGTCCGGTTTGGGTGTTTAAAGCGATTACCGAGTCGTTTGCAAGCGGAATCAGAGTTTGGTTAAGGTTTCGATGGTTTTTCCAAGGGAAATGAGTTTTTTTTGAGAAAAATGTAAAAACAAAAATCATGGAGTCAATAAAAATTCTCCAAACTACATCAAAATAATCTAGGAGCATGAAGGAGGAAATAACTGACCTTTTTTTTAAGTTTTGAGTCCGGTTTGGGTGTTTAAAGCGATTACCGAGTCGTTTGCAAGCGGAATCAGAGTTTGGTTAAGGTTTCGATGGAAAAAAAAAAATCCGTCAGAGTTGCCCAGGGGGTCTGGAGCAACTTTCCAACGGCTCAAAACCCAGAAAAAAAATTTTGAAAACCGGTGCGGGGCAGGAAAAGGCAGTGCGCGCTTTTCTGCCCGCGCCGTCGCACCACCTTCAAAAGGCGGTGCAAGGCAGGAAAAGGGCGGTGCGAAAACTGACCCCCAATTCATAAAAATTATTATTTAAAATAAAATAAAATAAAAATATATTATAGAAAGACTTTCATCAAATTAATTGCCTTTAGGAAAAAGAAAAGTTTCATTATTTTTATTTTATTTTGTTTGACTATTGAAAATAAACAAATTAAATTGTAAATCAAATTTTTAAATGTGATTAAAACTGAAATAAAAATTATCTTTAGTTTCCATAATTTAACAGAAATATGCATAGAAAAATTACCTCCAAATAGCTGAGTTGGTAGACAACACCATGTAGATAAAATTTTAAAATCACTCACTACAAAAAAAAGTTGAGTAACTGTCAGCAATTGAAATGCAATTTGCCTTTGTGCACAAAGGCAAATTTCATGTTCAGTGCTGCCAGTTACTTGTGTTTTTTGTAGTGACTGTCTTCAATCTTTTTGTTTTTTTTGGAGAAACTTGCTTGATACCCAATATGAAACTAACTGATGTAAGCTGGGTTGTTGATGCCACAACATCCTTTGGAATTGGTACTCTTTTTGGGAAGAGATGGTGACAATTTTTCTTATTCGCAGAGTCGCTTGGAAATAATTTATATCATGCTATGATGGAAACATTAGAACTGTGACTGATTATTATATCTATTAAATTTTGGAATGATAAGCCAGACAATGAAGTTGTATCCAATGGTTTTGGATTTCAATTCATTTGTCCCAGCCCTGTTCACGCATGAATTTAACATCTCCTTGGAAAAGTGAATGGTAAGTAGAATGAACAATACTCTACATGAAGATTGAGACATAAGTTTGATTTAATTGGAAGTGAGCTGATTCATTGGCAAGGTGCATAGCTCCCTTGAGTTTCTGAGCAAACCTAACAAAATCTGTGATGGGGCTGTTGTGCCGCATTTGATTCTATCCCGCTTGGGTTTTGGAAGCTAGGTAACACCCAGGGATGTTGACTTCATGTGTGAAAGGGGCTGGGAAAAATGACTTGAAATCCAAAACCATTGGGTACAATGTCATTTTCTGGCTTATCATGCCAAAATTTAATAGATATTATAATCAGTAGCAGTTATGACGTTGCCATCAATTTTGTTTTTTACAAAAAAAAAAAAATATATATATTTTTCTTAGACCTTTCATTTTCAAGTAATGGATGACAGATCACAAATTTTTTTTTTTTTTTTGAAAAAAAATGTAATAACTTGATTAATCCTCCTTTTTTTATTCAAATAAAATAAATGAAAAAAATTATTTAGCTTATTCAATTACCATTAAGCTTTCTTGTAAGTACATCTTAATTCTAATTTAATTTCTTTCACAATCAAAAAAATTCCAAAACTTATATTTATTTTATTTTTTCAATCATGATCCCCTTTTTTTTATTTTATTTTTTTTTAGGCAGCCTGTGTGCCACCAATCCGCC
Organism: Uromyces viciae-fabae; assembly: GCA_000785685.1. Lineage (NCBI taxonomy): Eukaryota > Fungi > Basidiomycota > Pucciniomycetes > Pucciniales > Pucciniaceae > Uromyces > Uromyces viciae-fabae. The sequence goes on along the minus strand of JNCO01006603.1, from coordinate 4,585 downwards.
CTCCGCCATTCATTCCCGTGGCTCAACCCCATGGTTTTTTTACACTCAGGTTCCATTCCAATCATGATATCAACAACATCCATGATGCCTGGTGGTAATAGAATCTGCAAGGACCACAAAAATCCTTATTTTTCACTTTTCAATGCTTCATTAGAAGGACCTACAATCCAATCTCAGTTTCTGCATCCATTCACAATTAATTAAATTTCTATTCACCACCAATTACAGATGGAATGCACAATTTATTGCTCTGGTAGGTATTAAATATCTAGGTGCATGTCTCTTCCATTTCTCAAAGTAAGCTTTCCCCCTTCCCTACCATACTGATTTTTGTGTCTGAGTACTCCATATGAGTAGTTATTCATAGTAAATAACCCCAGATATATGATCCTATGACAATTCAATGTTATTTTATCTGATTTTCAATGCTATCAGTCTATGTGTCTATATGTTGTGACAATACCTGATTTAATCTCTTTTTTTTTTTTACAATTTTGATAGTTCTATGGATAACCATCCTTCTTGCCTTTGAATTGAGGATTCTTTTGTCAGTGGAGATGGGCAAACAAGCTTGGATCCAGTAACAAGAATTATTTCCAAGCTCTGCACAATCATGCCCAACCAATCATCAGTCTCCTCAAGCTTTCCCTTATTTACCGTAGACTCATGAATTAAATAATAATCTAGGGGACTCAAGCACTTGTGATACCAGTTCAGATGACGTCTATCCAAGGCAAGTGAGCCATAAAAAATGTTGAGAACACTAGAGCAGTGTGTGAGGACGGATGAGTATTCATATACAGGAGAGACAAAAAGAAAAGAAGGAAAAACAACTTACCTAGAGCAGTGTGTGAGAACGGATGAGGAAGAGAGTCCATACACACTGTTCTAGGTATATATAGCAAAAGAGATGACATGTCACACAAACTGTGACATGGGAATGAAATAAATGAGAAATAGAAAATGAATGTGAAATGAAACCAAGTAGGAAGCATACCCGGAGTACCTCAACCCCCCCCCTTGCTGATGACTTGTATGAATTTGAAATTTTTTTTTTTTTTGTTTTTTTTTTTGAGTGAAACGAAACAAAAAAACAGAAAAAGAATGAAAAAAAAATTGAAAAGGAGATGAAAAAAAAAAAAAAAATATCCAACGAGAATTTCGGCCTAGGGAAGAGAGAACATCGAAGTTTTGTTGCTCACAGTGTGGCCAAGGTTTTTCAAAAAAAGTATATTGAAGAGAAGAAGAAGATGCCCTGGAGGTGCAACATTGGGTGGAACTTACTTTCACGACCCATCACCACCACACATTAATTAACCAGACCAAACATACACTTGTGCCTATCCAACAAGACCTTTGCGAGAGGTTTTGTCAGCATATCAGCCAGCATCTCTTTTGTTGAAACATGCAGAATCGAAATTTTTCCATTTTTGACGCATTCCCTGACGAAGTGATATGGTGCGTCAATGTGCTTTGTTCTTGAATGATGTTCTGGGTTGTTTGCAAGAGCCTCGGCCCCCTCATTGTCAACGTGCATCGGGATTGCATCTGAAGGACGCAGAGATAATTCGATAAGAATGTTGCGCAACCATAGACCCTCTTTGCAGCAGTCGGACAAAGCCTTGTACTCAGCCTCTGTGCTGGAGAGAGACACGGTAGCTTGCTTCCTTGATTTCCAAGAGATTGCCCCGACTCCTAAGCGAAAGGTATAGGCTGACGTGGAGCGTCTGTCTTCGCGATCCTCAGCCCAGTCGGAGTCGGAGTAACCAGAGCATATTAAATCGCCACCAAGTCGGAGTTGAAGATTTATTGTTGATGAAAGGTAATTTAATATCCGGAGTGCTGCGAACCAGTGTGCAGCTGAGGGATCTCGGAGAAACTGGGATAGACAATTTACGGCGAACGATATGTCAGGCCTGGTGCACTGAGATATCCACAGAAGACACCCGATGATTTGCGGGTATGGTCCTGGAGAGACCTCCTCGTCTGATTTACGGCGGACAAGATCCTTGAAGTGGCAATCAGTTGGAGTCGGTACCTTCAGCTGTTGGCCTGAAGCGAACCGTTCTAATAAAGTCGTAATTTAGTGATCTTGGGAAAGGAAAATAAGTCTATCCTCAAAGCGGCGAGTGAATTTAATTGATAGAAAATAGTGGAGATCGGAGTCGGCACCAATCTTGAATTTGTTTCCAAGGGATACAATTAAAGAATCCACAAACGATGGAAGTTCAACAATAGCTAGGTCGTCAACGTGAACGGTCAGAGCCCCAACAAGTTTCGAACCTTCTAGCTTAAAGTACAGTGTAGGATCGTATTGAGATTGAACTAGATTTAGGGTCGTCAGTGCTTGATGAAGTTCCTGATTCCATTGACGAGGTGATTGTTTCAGACCATAGATGGAACAATTCACTTTACAAACCCAGTCGGGGTGATTGGCATCCTCAAAACCAGGAGGCTGCTCCATAAACACCGGGGTGTCCAGACGACCGTTGAGAAAAGCAGTCTTAAAGTCTACTTGGCGGCCTTTCCATTTCTTTGAAGCAAGGAGAGTGCAGATTAGTCTTAAGGTCTCAAGACGTAAAGTTGGGGAAAACACTTCATCAAAATCCACACCATGCACTTTGGAATAGCCCATTGCCACAAGACGCGCTTTAAGTTTCTCGATAGATTTGTCGGGCCGGTGTTTAACCTTGAAAACCCACTTTGAAGTCGCGCTTTGAGCTTCTCAATAGATTTGTCGGGTCGGTGTTTGACCTTGAAGACCCCATTCGATTTGACTATTTTCCGATCGACTGGGAAAGGAACAAGTTCCCAGGTATCCATACCAAGAAGAGAGGAAAACTCCTTGTTTGCTGCCTTTAGCCATCGCAGCTTGTTGGGAGACTTCAGTAACTGATTCCATGTCTTGGGGGTGTCAACAATTGTATCGGTCGAAACAGACTTGGACCAGGAACCATACCTATCAGGTTCCCTACGCACACAAGAAGAGCGTCGCTCATGCATAACAACAGCTGGGACGCTGGAGTCACGTGGAGAATCGGACCTTGTTGGCTGTTGGGTGGGGAGAAAGAGCGATGTCGGAGCAGGAAATTGATGAGTGGGAGGGGAGCGGAAAATAGGCGGAGGAAGAGTGATCGGAGACGAAGAGGATTCAAACGGAGCAGAAGAACGAGGTCGAGATGGTGGATTGAGTAGCTCACCATCATCAGAATTTTCCGGGGAAGTACCTTGAAGAATATTTGAGGGGGCATGCTTTGAATTAGCCAAAGACCGACCTGGCCGTGGCTCCAGAGGAATGGACAGCGGCGGTGTGTCGATCGGATAGTCTGGAAAAGTGAGAGGTGGAGGAGTTTTAGAACAAACCGGATTAGAAGGGAGGAAAGGCCAGTTAATTTCCACAGATATCGGAATTGAAGGTTTCACAACCTTGGTACCATATGGGAAGGAAGTATCATCAAACAAAACATCACGTGATTTGACTACAACTTTGGTTTCGAGATCGAGAAGCCTAAAACCGTTTCCATCGGAAAGATAAGAGAGGAGAATGGAAAGCCGGCCCTTTGGATCTAATTTCTTGCGGTTCGCCTCTGGGACCTTGTACTAAGATAAACATCCGAAAGGATGAAGGGAGTTGATTTGAACTGGTGGCAAATTTTGGGCTTTGAAAGCCCTGTGGAGTGAAACACAGAATGGAATTCAAGCTATAAAAGACATGGCGGAGAGCATCCGCCCAGAAAGACTTTGGAAGAGATGAATGCGATAAAGAACACATGACTGAGTTACCAATGGTACGGTTCGCTCTTTCGGAAAAGCCATTCAATTCAGGTGAGTGAGGGGGTCCAGGATCGTGCTTTATTCTTGAGGAGAAGAGAAAAGACTGAAAAGAATTCAAAATGTATTCACCTCCATTGTCTGAGCGAAGAGATAGAATTTTATGGCGGCCATCTTTCTTGAAAGAGGACTTAAAAAGCTTGAAGCAAGAAAAAGTATCACTTTTAGATTTCATAGGAAAAACGTTGGTGAACTTTGAACAGTCCTCAATGAATGTAACAAAAAATTTATACCCTTCACGGGATACAACCTCAAAGGAACCGACGTCGGAGTGAATGATTTCTCCCAGAATATAGCTACAATACACAGCACAAGAAGTAAAAGAGACCCGGTGCATTTTTGATTGAACACACACCGTACATCATTGAACATCAACCTCATTCATTAGAGTCGGAGTGATGTTCAGAGCTTTAAGATACCGCTTCAGGGGTTGAAGCCCTATATGAGATAGTCAAAGGTGATATCCATAAAGTGAGTGGTCTGAAACAAGATGAGAAGCGATGGAGGAAGAAGCATTTGCCCTTACCTCCTCGGCGGAAAGATAGTATAGGTTTCCTTTGCGGTAGCCTCGCCCGACTTGGTGTCCATTAACCGAAAAACCAGAGGCTTCGTAGATATTGCAGGAGTCCGCAGTGAAGACCACATTTAGCGATTTATCACACATTCCGGCCACTGAAATAAGAGGCTCATGAAGATCTGGGACAACCAGAGTCTTCACTTCCTTGAATACTTCGAGGGGTAGAGGAGCAAAACC
>KN362563.1:0-12048 GCA_000785685.1 Uromyces viciae-fabae | reverse complement strand
TTTTTTTTTCTTTTTTTTTTCTTTTTTTTTCTTTTTTTTTCTTTTTTGTTCTTTTTTTTTCTTTTTTTTTATTTTTTTTTATTTTTTTTTATTTTTTTTTCTTTTTTTTTCTTTTTTTTTCTTTTTTTTCTTTTTTTTTTATTTTTTTTTATTTTTTTTTATTTTCTTTTATCTTCTTTTTTTCTTCTTTTTTTGTCTTTTCTTTTTCATTTTTGTTCTTACTTATTCTTTTTTTGTTTACTTTTCTTTCTTTTTCTTTTTTTTCTTCTTTTCTTTTCCTTTTCCTTTTTTTTTTTTGTTTCTTTTTTACCTTTCTCTTTCTTCCTTTTTTTTCCTCTTGTTTTTCTTTTTTTTTGTCCTACTAAAACGACACCCCATGGGGGGGTGAACTTACTAAAGCAACACCCCCCGGGGGTGTCGTTTTATTTTTTTACCAGGTGTCTAAAACGACACCTGGTGCAGGTCTTTTTGTACTAAAACAACACCCGGTACGTCACGAGGCAAGCCTCGCGACGTACCATTGACCAAAGGTGTGGTTTTAGTAGATTAGGGGTGTCGTTTTAGCACGCCCCAAAAAATATTGCACTCCTCTCAAGTCTATCTTATGCTCCGTTAAATTTTGGACTTAGAATAATTTAATAGAGAAAATTTCACTGGGCAGCCAAATGGTCGACTGAATGGGTGATGACAGAATAATTGAGATATTTTTAATGAGAAGGGAAGAAGGAAAAGTGACATATCACTTGGATTGACTCAGGAGGGAGGAGAGAGGTTTTTCTGAATCAATGGTCTTGATTGCAACATACGAGTGGCTAAACTTATAGACTACAAGTATCCCACACTTGTGGGTAAATCAAGAAACACATTGATTCTAAATACACTTTACTTGACACTACATGACTCAACTAGAGGCATAAAACTAGACTGACTGATCTTCAACTAGAAGACAAATACTACAATAAAGGAACTACCTCTAAGACAACTTTTCTTGTAACTAACAAGACAACAGCTAACTTGGATATAAGAAACTATCTTATTTAAACTACTATTCTGACTATGTAACTAACATATAAACTAAACTCAAGAACTAGACGTAGGTTTTTGACGATTTTATGCCAATTAACCTGATGAGATAAAATTGACACGTGACAGTCAACAATATGGAACTGAAATTTCAACATGCTCATCTCATTGGTACAAAGATAGGCCCCAAAAGGAGGCAGGTGGTGTCAAATTTAAGACAACTAAAGATAAATTTTATTACTTTTTATTTAATATGTTCTTTTAATAGTTTTATACAATTTAAGATATTTTTAATAGAAAAATTAAAAAGAAAGAAATAAGAATATAAATTGAATTAATATTTACCTAAAGGCGAAACTGGTTATGCCTAATATTGATAAAGAATTATTTTATTTTAATAATAGTTAACAAAAATTTAAATTTAATTTAATAGTTCCAATAAAATAATAAATATAAAAAGAAAAATAGATAAAGTAAAATAAAGAAAAATAAGAAAAATAAGAAATAAGAATTAAGATAAGAATGATTATAATATTTAATTAAATATTATCAATTTTCTAAATATAATTTATTAATTATATTTATTTTTAATAAATTTTCTTTTTAATTAAAAAGAAAAGAAAACAGTTATAAATTTTTTTATACATTTATTAATTTATAGAATTTTTACTTATTTAGTGAGTTTTATTATTATTATAAATAAGATTAATATCTTACTTATTTTCCTGATTAGAATTCGTTTAATGAAATTTTTTTAAGCTTTATTATATTTTGTTGTTGCTTTGTTTTGTCTATTCTGGTTTGTTTTTTTTATTATTGTTTTCAAAAAAGAAGAAAAATGAAAAGAGTTGATTGTTAGTTATTCCACTACGATTCTATTTCACTCATTTTTCATTTATAATTTTATTGCACATCATGATCATTTATTAATGATCATGATGTCATTTTTATGATATAATAATCATTTTTATAATACACTGTGACATTTCACATTTGTATTATCTTAATTTTTTATTTTTATTTAATTGTAATTTATATTTAAAAACTCACAATTTTATTTTGATTGTTAAAAATTAAATTAAATTTTTATCTTAATCAATTTTATTTTTATATTTAATTTGTTTGATTATTTTATTTTGATTAAAACTATTTTTTTTTCTTTTGATATTCTGACATCCGCCCGTGCTATAAACATTCATTTTTATGGCAGATTGATTAATAATTTTTAATCCAATTTTATCTATAATGTTTTTTAATTGAATTGAGTTTAATGGCTTTGTTAAAAAGTCTGCTAAATTATCTTTTGATGATGTTCTTTTTAAAATCACTAATTTGTTTTCTATTAACTCTCCAATATAGTGTAATTTAATGTCCATATGTTTTGTATGAAAACTTTTTTGACTTGAATTACTTATTGCTAAATCGAATGCGCCTTTATTATCTTCATAGATATTAATTGAAAGATTTGAATCAAATATTTTTGTTTCTTCTATAATATTTCTTATCCACATTGCCTCTTTACTTAAATCAGCTAAGGCTTGATATTCTGCCTCTGTTGAAGAAAGAGTTACTGTTTTTTCGTTTTGAAGATTTCCATGAAACTATATTATTATTGATTAAAATGATGTAACCGGTAGTAGACCTTCTTGTTGTAACGCAGTTACCCCAGTCTGCATCAACATGAGCAACAATATTAAAATTTTGACTTCTTGTTAAAGTTAAACTAATTTCAAGAGTTGACTTTAAATAAATAAAAATTTTAATTCCAGCATTATAATGTATTTCTCCTGGTGACTCTAAAAATTGTGATAAAGTACTGACTACATAAGCAATGTCAGGTCTAGTTAAAACACTAAGGTAGTTTAATGAACCAATTAAAGATCTGTAATCTTTATTTAATAATTTAAAAGATTCTGATTGTTGTTCATTTGCTTTTATGAGTTGAGTTAATGGTTGCATGGGTGTTTTTGAATTATAATTTTCATTGATATCAAATTCAAGTAGCTTTCTTTCTATATACTGTTTCTGATTAAGTATGATAGTATCTTGAGTTCTTTTGATATTCATTCCCAACATAAATCGAGATTCACCCAGGTACTTAACCTACATCTCCCCCTCGATTTCTGTTTTAAAAGCTAAAGCATTCTTGCTTATAATTATCATGTCATCGACATGCGCATAAATCCAAGTTGATTCTCGTTTTGAATCATTTCGCCAAAAGACACACGGGTCAGCAATTGATGTTTTGAAGTCAATTTATTCCAGAAAAGTCTTCAATCTTTTGTACGACACAAGAGATGATTGTTTTAAACCATATATAGCTTTGTTTAAATCAAAAATAATATTTTTGTCGCAATTATATCCGGGTGGTGGTAATAAAGTTACTCTTTCTTGTAATGGTGCAGTTAATAAAGCACTCTTAACATCAAGTTGATGAATTAATAGGTTATTATTAATGGAAAAAATTAATAGTAGTCGTAATGAAGAAGGTTTTCCAGTTGGAGCGTAACTAATATAAAAATTTAGGCCGTATGTTTGTCTAAATCCCTGTGCACAAATACGTGTCTTAAATTCTATTATTTTGTTATTTTCTCCTAATTTTTTTCTATACGCCCAAGTTGAAGGAATCGGTTTATCCTCTTCTTGACTTATTCTTTCATTCCAAACTTTATAATTCTTCATGTTTTGTATTTCCTTTTCTTCAGCTTTTTTCCATTCATTTGCTTCTTCCCCTTGAATTGCTTTGAAATGATTTTTAGGAACTTGTACACTTAATGATACACCTCTACAATTTATATTTAGAATATTTGATTTCAATATTTTTCCTTCAATATTTTTACTTGCAATTCTTTCTTTAGGTATTTCTTGTTGTTGTTCTTCTTCAATTGGTAAATTGCTTTCAGCAAAGGGTAAGATGTTTTCTTCATAAAAACTAGGTAAATCATTATCAAGTAATAATTCATGACTCGGATTGATTGAATGAAGATAAGGAAAATTTTCTTCATTAAAATAAACATGTTTTGTAATAAAAACTTGTTTATCTTTTAATTTTACAATTTTATATGCAGAATAATCATTAGCATATCTGATCAAAACAGCGTCCCAAGTAATTGAATCAAATTTATTTCCTCATAATTGCTTGGGAATTGATACAATGGCTTGACAACCAAAAGGTTTGAAAAATGATAATTTTTGTTTCTTTTTAAACATTAATTCAATTGCTGAACTTTTATGTCTTGAAAGTGAAGGTAAACTATTAAGAGTTAAAGAAGCTGTTTTGACAGCTTCTCCTCACCATTCTGGTAATAAATTAGCCTTCATCAACATACAGCGTGCCATATCTAAAATTGCTCTGTTTGCCCTTTCGGCAAAGCCGTTATGTTGAGGTGTATAGGGTGGAGCAATATTAGGTTGTATTCCTTGATTTTTAATAAATTGAGGAAGAGTATTATTACAGAACTCTCCTCCTCCATCTGTTATCAATTTTTTAAATTTATGAATGCTTTGTCTTTCAAAGAAATTAATAAAATCAATTATTGCTTGATTTGCATCTGATTTTTGAGATAATAAAGTAACATCAATGTAACCAGTAAATTGATCTACTAAAGTTAAGAAATATTTCTTCGAGCCATTCGTAGAAGGAGTAACTGGCCCTACTAAATCACCATGAACTGTTTCTAATGGATACTGAGTTGAATCAAAATGATTAGCATTTTAAATCCAATGGTATCAAATTCTCTGCGACATGATTCTACTTTATAAATAAATTCTGATAAATCATTTCCAAGATAGATATTAAGCCAGATTTTCCATACTCTACACAAAGCTAATACTGTAAAACCGGCTAATTAATTTTTAATTTTGTCACAAATAATAAAAGGATTAAATTGATTTGATTCTGTAACCATTGTATTGTATAAATTATCTTCTATATTTGTGCAAAAAACATAAGCTGCTTTGTTCATTTTCTTCTGAGTAGAATCATCAATAGGTTCTGATTGCAGATTTAAACATAGATAAAATAAATCTTTATAGGTAAGGTATCCAATCATCTTTTTTTCTCCATATTGTGTAATTTGATCTGGTAAGCTTTGGTATTCTATCTTTTTCTTCTTTATCATAATTTGGAGAAGACATGTTCTTCAGTTTTGCTGTCAAATTTAAGACAACTAAAGATAAATTTTATTACTTTTTATTTAATATGTTCTTTTAATAGTTTTATACAATTTAAGATATTTTTAATAGAAAAATTAAAAAGAAAGAAATAAGAATATAAATTGAATTAATATTTACCTAAAGGCAAAACTTGTTATGCCTAATATTGATAAAGAAGTATTTTATTTTAATAATAGTTAATAAAAATTTGTATGTAAGTTGATAGTTTTAATAAAATAATAAATATCAAAAGAAAAATAGATAAAGAAAAATAAAGAAAAATAAGAAAAATAAGAAATAAGAATTAAGATAAGAATGATTATAATATTTAATTAAATATTATCAATTTTCTAAATATAATTTATTAATTATATTTATTTTTAATAACTTTTCTTTTTAATTAAAAAGAAAAGAAAACAGTTATAAATTTTTTTATACATTTATTAATTTATAGAATTTTTACTTATTTAGTGAGTTTTATTATTATTATAAATAAGATTAATATCTTACTTATTTTCCTGATTAGAATTCGTTTAATGAAATTTTTTTAAGCTTTATTATATTTTGTTGTTGCTTTGTTTTGTCTATTCTGGTTTGTTTTTTTTATTATTGTTTTCAAAAAAGAAGAAAAATGAAAAGAGTTGATTGTTAGTTATTCTACTACGATTCTATTTCACTCATTTTTCATTTATAATTTTATTGCACATCATGATCATTTATTAATGATCATGATGTCATTTTTATGATATAATAATCATTTTTATAATACACTGTGACATTTCACATTTGTATTATCTTAATTTTTTATCGACCCGTAAGCTGCGCCACGGCTGCGGGCTAAAATGTGCTAAAAAATTACCAATTCAATGTGACCGCAAGAAAATTTTAAGACCACCCCCCCCCCCATGGAAACAGTTCTGGTCCCCCTTAATTTATGATAAAATTTTATCACCAGAAAAGGGTGACCAGTAACCGTTTATGGATGCTGGTGACATTTCTGGTCTAAAATTTTAGGCTAAATTTAAGACCAGAAATGTCACCAGCAAACACGAATTTTATCAGCCACCAGCACGCGGAAATTCTATTTCGAACCCCGCTAATACGCTGTGACATTTCACATTCGTATTATCTTAATTTTTTATTTTTATTTGATTTTAATTTATATTCAAAAACTCACAATTTTATTTTGATTGTTAAAAATTAAATTAAATTTTTATCTTAATCAATTTTATTTTTATATTTAATTTGTTTGATTATTTTATTTTTCTTAAAACTATTGTTTTTTCTTTTGATATTCTGACAGGTGGGGATAGAAAAACCCTTCACTATGGGCTGTAATAAGTGTAAGGAGAAAAACTAGACTTCTTCCGCCATAGAAGGTTGAGTACAAGGGGTGAAAGCAGAACCCTGGGTGGGTCGGTGGTTAGCAAAAAACTTCTTGATAAAAGATAAAGGAAATTTTCTGCACTACTATCCACACCAGAGTGACACTAGGTGATTCCACTACAAGAGGGAAATGGGAATGACAAGCGGAAGGGGAATCCCTTTCTTCCTGTCTTTCTCTTTGAGGATAGCGGCCTCCTGTGGAGTGGAGGGTCTAAAACCTAAACGGATGTTGCCCAGATGGATATATCAGCTGGTCCTGATCTTGCTATGACCCTTCATGCTGTTATCCACTCTAGTTGATCTGTTTGTAGCTCTAGATCCTCTGACACATAGCAAGCAGGGTCTGGTCAGGCTCAACAGATTCTGTTCAGCTGGCCCACTTCCTTACTGCCCTCTTCTTAGACCTATGGTGGTCTTAAGACAACATCTGAGAAATTCACTAACTGAACCAAGTACCAGCCCACGATAGCCTCTCTGTAGCTGGGAGAAGGGCTCCACCTCCTGTAAGGGAAGGACTTACACCTAAAGTGCTCATGCTTGCCTGGGGCCACCCACCAAAACACACTGGAAATTTAATGTTTGAATTTTCAAGCATGTAGCCCCAACCTTGAGAGTACCAGCTACCAAAAATTATGAAGATACTTATGCAATGAAGTTTTAGAGCTTAGAATCTCATCACATAAGCAACAGAATTATTTTCTACATATTTTTCAAGAAATTTTTGACCTCTAGCTCTAGTTTCTCTATCCCATGATCTTCTTTTTTTTGTCTTGCCTTTTGTAAAAATAATAAAAGATTATTAAATGACATCACTTATAATAGTGAGTCAGAATTATTTTAATCTTTTTGAAAATTAAAAATCAAAAGATTTATTTTATTAAAGATAAAATATTATAACAATTGTTATTAATTAAATTTTTATTTTTACCATTCTAAGATAATAAAAAGATGATTAAAATTAATCAATAAATTACAGAATGAAGATAAAAATGATAATTAAGTTTTCATCTAAATGAATTAAATGATTAATGACAAAATACCATTAATTAAATATTTAAAATATTAAAAATAAAAATAAATAAAAATCATGATTAACAATTAAAGTTATCATGTGATTTAAATGAATGATTATTTTCATGTTTAAGATTTATATTAAATCACTTTGATCGAAATCGAAGTGATTATCATGAATGTTATGATTTAAATGAATCACTGACGTCTTGCTGTTCTCTTCTCTTTTCACATTGATTCAGAACAAGCAGGAGCAACAGCAAGTTAAAAAAAGAAAAAGAAAAAGAAATATTTCGACCTTCAAGATTTTCTTTTGATTGACAAAATCATCAAGAATTTCGAGAATCAATCTTTTTCTAAATTTTTATTTTAGATACAATTTTACTTTTCGATATTAAAAATTAACAATTATGTTCAAAACATATATAAAATTAATCTATTATTAATTAACAATAAAACATTATTAAAATAATATTTAAAATATATATTATCATCTTCTTTTATTATAAACTATTATTAGAATATTATTATATTAACTAAATTAGATTAAATTAATATTCATCTTTATTATTATTTTATATTACCAGTCTTGCCTTTAGGTAATTAATTATTTTCTTTTTATTATTTATTTCTTTATAAAATACTAGGGAATCTGGCGGCGCTTGCGCCGCCTATCCATGATAACATTATTCCACTAAGGTAAAATTAGAACTATAGTTATATCAAATGTGTAATGCCAAATGACACTCCACTGGTCTTGATTTAAATTTAATCTTTTAAAAATTTTCAGTATCAATGTTATTCTATAAATATCTGGATATATATTATCTGGTTTATGCCTAAATTAATATTATTTTATTCTCCAAATTTTGATTATTGTCATATTTCATTGATTAAGTCTAACCATCTATTGTGAGTATAAGAGTCACAAATAGGATGATTTAATTGTTAAATCTTATCTGATGCAGAATTATCCATTGAGTCAAGACTTGTCCCAACGTCAGATAAAAATCATGATTACAACTTATTCAGTGACATTGTATTTCTTTCACAAATCCTATCATCTTTGTTTTTATTTTTGATTTGGTGATTTAATTGTTAAATCTTATCTGATGCAGAATTATCCATTGAGTCAAGACTTGTCCCAACGTCAGATAAAAATCATGATTACAACTTATTCAGTGACATTGTATTTCTTTCACAAATCCTATCATCTTCGTTTTTATTTTTGATTTGGTCTATTTCCCATCTAGGAACACATGAATTATTGGCTTTTTCTTTTTTGGCACTGCTCCTTGTTCAACAGCACCAGTCTGAATGAGTAATGATTTGTCAGTCTGTTGAATTCTACATTGGTTAATTACTTAGGGCTGGCTCAGTATACAGGCTATGTAACATTTGGTCAGAGTGCTTGGATACTTTTGACCAGACCAGAACAATGTTGAGTGATAAAGAAACAGAATTATTATATATAGTTAGCAGCCTATGTTCATTAATATCATAGGTGATTACTATTTCAATCTATCCTTTTTGCTTTGTTGTGATGAAGGAAAAAACTTGGTCCAAGTGATCCATCCTGAGTCCAGATAGGTTTAATTCATTTCGCTAAGCTGGTCAGGTTAGCTAGATAGAGTAGGAAAATGGTGGTCAACATGCTGAATTTTTCCCACTGGTTCAGGAGGATAGTCATTGGAAAATCAACATAAGGGTGCTATATAGATAGCAACATCATGATCTCAACCTTTTCATCTCAGTACTCTTTTAATAATATTATTACTCCGGTCCCATCATCTATCATCAGTATGATTTCTAACACTCTTGTTGATCCCACATTCCCCGGAGTTGATCTCCCAGATTTTATCCATTTCTCAGGAATTTTTGTCTTCAATGATATTGTAAGTCCGTTTCAGATTATGTTGAAAAATTGGATTCATTATTCTTACATGGCTTTAAAAGTGCAGCAGCACACTCTTGGACATTGCAGTGGTAACCCGTGGTGCAGAAGCCTGGTTCAGATGCAAAAAGCATGTAGTCATTATCAAAATTGCAGCAATGTTCAGTTAGTTTTGATTTTCTCCTCAAATGTGAATTTTACCTGTGTAACAGATGAATGAGTGGTTGAGAATCAATTAAAATTAAAGAATCACCTAGATTTTAACTCAAAATTCCATCTGATGGACTTACATTCTATAGAATAGACAAAAAAAGATTGCGAAAGAATCACCTAGATTTTAACTCAAAATTCAATCTGATGGACTTACATTCTATAGAATAGACAAAAAAAGATTGCGGGACAAATGAAATCAAATAATAAGACGTCCAAACATCCTAACTTGAACTATTCACACATGAGAAGTTATGTGGTTTGTTAAAAATGAAAATCCAATTTGAAATGAGTATATTATGAATCCAATTCAAGGAGAGAAAGAGACATTCAAAGATGCTTTACTTGTGGTTTTCATCCTTTCTCATATTTCTGATTTACTCCTGGTGGTCCTGGTGGAGGAAAAAAGGGGAGTTTTTTTTTTAAAAATGTGTTTTGAAAAACAATTAGCTAGTAACAAGGTTCAGAGAAACACGGACAAAAATAAATTAAGAGGAATGGACATTGTTCTCCATCAGAAATACCCCAGCCAAATGCTTCAAGATTGGGTTTATTTCTTGACTTTGAATAAAGCCACTGTCATAGGAACAAAAATAGTTCTGTTGAAACACTAAGAAAATAGTATGAATTTTATGCTCACCCTGAGGTCAACTTTGTTGATATTCTTTGAAGGCCATCGCTTTGGTATCTCAACTCTGCATTCCGTTTATGTTTAGCTCAAAATTTTCCCACATGAATTTTATTTGTCAAGAATAAATCTCCAAATTTAAATGAGTATACTATAAATCAAGTTTATGGAAGGAAAGAGAAAACCGAAGATGGCTTTCTTGCAGTTTTCTCTGATGTTCCTATTTCCGATTTTATTTTTGGTAGAGAAAAATAAAAAGAATTTGTTCAATAATTATCTTGGAAATCAATTAACTAATGGAAATATTGAGGGAAACACGGAGAAAAAAAACTTTTTACAAATGGAAATTCTTCTTTATGACAAATTCCCCCATCCAAATGCTTCAAGGTTGGGATTATTTGTTGAATTTTAATAAAACCACGGTCACAGGATCAACGAATATGTTTTCGAAACAATGAGAAAATAGTACGAAGACTATGCTCACCCTGAGATAAGACGTCGCCTTGATTGTTTGATTACCATCGCTTGTTATATTCTTCTCCGTTCTGTCTATCCCAATCAAAACTGTTTTTGGGTCAATCGTTCCTCTCAACGTTTATTATTCTATGTAGCCACTTGTTTGCAATAAATGTGAAAAATAAAAGAATTAAATGAATACAATCAAAACTTACAACCTGTTTACCTTATCCATTCGTAATCAACACACTTTTACTATAACATCCGTCATGCTGCCTATTAAGATCAGGTTAGTGATAAGAAACCCAATAATGTAAATTATGTAAGTCAGTTCAAAGTTTTGAAAAAGCGAATTGTAAATATTGAAGTTAAAAAATATAGAACTTATTCAATCACCAATAAGCTGTTTCATATAGTTTTTGGTATTAAATGCATGAGGGGATCACTGAAAGAAATCCATTAAGATTCAGGCGTGTAATGCGAAGAATAGAGAAAGAGAACAATTCAGTAATTTAAGAAATGAAACATTATGTACGTCAAAATCAACCATTTCAACCATCTTTTAGAGAGCCAAGCTTTTGCTGTAAAGCTCGTTGACATAATCCAGGATCATTAAATCCTACAGAAAGATGTTGATAAGAAGATCCAGAACTGAGATCAGCAAAAATGGAAAGAAAAAAACTTACAATATACATGAAAGTAGGGTTAAAATAATCCTCAAGATGATGCTTTCTCTTAGAAAAACTATTGATAATTAGAAAAAGAAATTCTGCATCGGTCATTACAGATATTGCGCAAGTTTTCTTCATGAGGAGCATTCTCAATAGCAAGATTTATAAAGAAATAAGAGTTAATAATTCTAAAGGAAATCAACCAACAGCTAAACTGGCATGTTGGTAGTAAACAATGGTGAAGTTTTCGGATGATGATGGAAATATAGAGAAAAAACACTTACAACAAGCCTAGAGTGATGATAGTGATTATCAACACAATCTAGAATGGTCTAGAAAAAAAATAACCAATTTTAGAATAGAAAGAGATAAATTGATAAATAAGATGGTAGAAAGAAAACAAAATGTTGATTAGCCTCTGATGTTGGATTTAGACTGAATCAAAAAAATTAAATACCCGAGTAGTTTTGTTTTTGATGCAATGAGTGTGGAGGAGCGTCTGTACTAAGGCGAATTAAACAAAGGGACTGTACTCTTCCGGACAAATTAATTTTTGTTGAATTTGATGCATATCCGAAGACGATGAAGTGAAATTAATGTATATCCAAAGAGGA
>JNCO01006600.1:0-12872 GCA_000785685.1 Uromyces viciae-fabae | reverse complement strand
CAGCAATTAACAAAGAACTTGGAAATATGGTCAACCTGAATGTATGGCAGGTAGTTCCAAAAACAACTGCTCATTATCCGATTCCCTGCGTTTGGGTGTTCCGGAATAAATTAGGAGCGAATGGCGAAATTGTGGAACAAAAAGCTCGACTATGCGCTCAAGGTTTTCTACAAAAACAAGGGGTGGATTTCGAGAATACTTTTGCGCCGACTGGTCGACTGAACTCATTTTGTCTACTCGTTGCAAAGGCTGCTGCAAATGGGTGGCAGTTTCATCAATTGGATGTTCGCAGTGCCTTCCTTAATGCACCTCTAGAAGAAACGATTCATTTAAAAATTCCACCGGGCTTACCAGAGGATCAAAACTCATCTGTTCTGAAATTAGACAAGGCAATCTATGGGTTAAAGCAGGCACCCAGAGCGTGGTATAACACTATCTCCAATTTTATGAAAGAAATAGGGTTCAGAACTTCTCTCGCCGACTCATGTGTATTTTACAATTCAGACACAGAAAATCCAATTTATGTTTACCTTCATGTAGATGACTTAGCCATTTTTGGTAGTGATGTATCTAACTTCAAAAATCAAATTAAAAACAAATTCAAAATGAAGGATTCAGGTGCTGCAAACTTCTTATTAGGCATGAAAATCACTCAAACAACGAACAAGATAACTCTTTCGCAAGAATCTTACATCGATTCTCTTATCAGCTCTTACAACTTAGAAGATGAATACTCCAGCAACACTCCACTACTTCCAGGACTAAAAATGGAAAAAGCAACTGAATCTGAAAGAAAAGAATTTCTTGAATTGAATGAAAGTTACAGAAAACTGATAGGTTCAATCAACTATCTCAGTACAGCCACCAGACCAGACATCACATACGCAGTGAGTTGTCTCTCTCAATTCTTGGAGTCTCCGGGTATAAAACACTGGAATGCTGGTATGCAAGTATTAAGATATTTGAAGAAGACCAAAGATTACGGGATCAACTATGTAAAAGGAAATAATTCAGGTCTCTCCGCATACTCAGACTCAGATTGGGCAACTTGTCCAGAAACGCGCAAGTCAATCACCGGCTATGTTTGTCTTTATGATAACAATTTAATCAGCTGGAAGTCGAAGAAACAACCAACCGTTTCACTCTCCACAACAGAGGCCGAATACAAAGGTATTTCGGACACTGTCAAGGAAATTCTCTGGCTGAGGCAATTGATTGAAGAAATTTTTCAAGAAAAACCTCAAACTACTCCTGTTTACATACAATGACAATCGCGGTGCAATTGACATAGCAAACTCTAACTCCAACACAAATCACTTTCGAGTTCGTCACATGGCTATCAGATTACATTTTGTTAAAGAAACTATTCAAGAAAAATCAATCTCAGTCAGCTTTGTTCCAACTGCAAGCATGACTGCAGATTTTCTCACTAAGTCCGTTGGTCGAACTCTTCTTCAATCTTCCTTAAGAAAAATCAATTTGTCCCCTGCTATCGAAAGTGTCAATAGCAACGAGGGGTGCTAGATTAATAGCTCAATCACATCCGTGCGATTGAGCTATGAACTTTAATTTAGAATATTTTGTTATCTGATCATCTCGGTCAGATAGCAAACCTTATCTATTTAAGAAAGACAGTTTTTCCAAATCTTCGGAATCTTAAGAAAAACATTATCTTCATATTTTAAATAATAACATCATCATCTTCAAATTAACTCTTTTCCCCTTCTTATCCGACTTCGGCACTTATTGAAGTGTATCCCCTTCCTTCTCCACTCCGGTACTTATTGAAGTACATCCCTTCCACTATCGACAATTCGACGACAATTACTTATACTTGATACAAGTATCATCGTTCTTACTTGTAAGCTTGAACGACATTATTTCACTCATTAACATCAGGACACTTATTCTTTTTATCAGCTTTCCTTCTTATTATCTCGCACAAATCATTGTAACTTCCTAACCTCTCACAACTATCATAAGCCAGAGTCTTAGGTATAAATGTTTTGTTATTTCAATAATCATATTTTGTACATTTTTCTAATGCAATAATATGTTCTTAGTTTTATAAATCTAACACTTATTGACAATTTTGGCGATCATTTCCGACATGATCACGTCAAGAAAGAGTTGGCCGCTTGCAAGCAAAACCAGCTGTCCGTGGCAGATTATAATTCTTGTTTCAGTTCATTATGTTACTTGGTAGATCTCTCTGAAGATGCAAGGGTTGAAAAATATGAATCGGGTCTTAACTTCAAAATTGTCAAGCAGGCTATGAACGCGGAATGGTTGAAAACCAAGGATTTGGCCGACAAAATGCGGTTGGCCCTCTTGGCCTCTCAACAGCTTGAGCGATTAACGCTTCACAATGCCGATCATTCGGGAAAAATTCATCCCCTCGCTTGCTCTGTTCCCTTGAATCCGGTGTATCAACATCCCCATTCCGTTTCTCGTGACCCCAATGCTATGGAAGTTGATTCCATCTCGGTGCAACAACAATCCCTTTTAGACCAACTTAGATCAATTTGTCGGCAGCAACACCTTTGTTTTTTGATGTTTTCGGGCAATTTTGCGTCCCGCACATATAGGAAGTCTCAATTTCCCTAATCCGCCAGTATCAGATGTGCAACGTTGAAGTCTGATCGCTAAACATATGAAACCATCGGTTCCCGTTCAGGTGTTGGCTGTTGAACAAGCTGATTCTCCGTTGAAATCTCCGGCCCCTGCTCCTGCCATTCTTAAGGATCTGTCGTCTGGTTTGGATCAAAATCAGGATTTTTCCCAAACCTATATGGGATATGATGAGTTTTTGGAAGACAGCGAGGATTTTGATTTCTCTGTCCCAGTTGCTACGGTACAATTAAAAATCAATTCATCTGGACGGTGATTGTTGGTTCCTGTGGTCATTCGCAATGAAGAAAATTTTCCTTGCACGGCCAATGTGTTGATTGATACGGGGAAATGGCAAATTTTATCAATGAAACTTTTGTTTGTAAGCAGCAGCTTCAGTTACGCTCAAGGCGAACACCTCTTCGATGTGTGGGTATCGACGGCCAAGAAGCAGTGGGGGGAGTTGTCACTCAGTGTTGGAGAGGTTTGGTTTCGGTTCCTTCTATTCATTCCGCTCCGGTTCAGTTACCTTGTTCATTTGAAGTAACTTCGTTGGGGTCTGTTGATGCTATTTTTGGTCTCCCTTGGCTGGACCAGCAAGGATGGTTGGTTTTGGGTGATAACTCAGGTCATTCTTTTGTTCTGGGGTCTACTCCAATTTATGTTTTGGAAGCTTATGGTTCAAATAGAGGGGACTTGGAAGGTAGTGTTTCAATTTGCTCTGTTGCTTCCTCTTCTATTTCAATTCCTCCAGAGTTTTTACCGTTTGCTGATCTGTTCTCTCTACAGGATGATTATACTCTCCCCCCTCATTTCTCTTTGGATATTGCTATTAATCTTAAAGAGGGGTCTGTCCCTCCGTTTGGGAGATTGTATAACTTGTCTGTAGATGAGCTGGCTATGCTTAAAGCGTATGTAGATGATAATTTGAAACAAGGATTTATTTGTGTCTTGCCATCATGTGCCGCTGCACCAATTTTTTTTGTAAGGTCTCCAGGTAAGAAACCGCGTCCTTGCATTGATTATAGAGGTCTCAATTCATTCACGGTAAGGGATAGTTATCCGATACCTATCTTGAGTCATCTCTTAAATCAATTTCAGGGATGCAAATATTTCACTAAAATTAATCTCAAGTTGGCTTTTAACTTATTAAGAGTTCAGGAGGGTGATGAGTGGAAGACCGCCTTTTGCACTCCTTGGGGTTTGTATGAGTACTTGGTCATGCCTTTCGGCTTGGCCGATGCTCCAGCTTGTTTTCAAAGATTTATACAATTTGTTTTACAAGAATTTCTTGATGTTTGTTGTTACATATATATTGACAACATTTTGATATTTTCCAAGACCAAAGAGGCCTATTCCGCGCATTTTTCTCAGGTACTTTGTTGATTACAGGAACATTCTCTTTGGTCTTCTCCGGAGAAATGTAGTTTTCATATGGATCAAGTATCATTTCTGGGGTTTGGTATTTCATCAAAAGGAATTCGTATGTCAGAAAACAAGCCAAGTACTATTATAGATTGGCCCTTCCCTGAAACCTTCACTCATTTGCGTAGTTTTTTGGGTTTCGCTAATTTCTATCGCAAATTCATTCAGGGGTTTTCCTCCCTTGTTTTACCTCTCACTTATCTCACAAAAAAGCATGTAAAAGGCTCTCAAGTTTTATCTCAGCCAATGGTTTGACGATTGTTTGATAGATTAAAAACCCTTTTTAGAATGGCACCCCTATTAGCTCATTTTGATTTTACTCGCCCTTGATTTATTCATGTAGACAGCTCTCAATATGCTCTTTCTGCTATTTTGTCACAGGCAGGCCACTCAGGCGATTTGCATCCTGTTTTGTTTTTTTCCCGCAAGCTACAAGGATTGGAGGTGAACTGGCAAGTTCACAATCAAGAACTTAACGCAATAGTATCCACTTTTATCGAGTGGCGTGCTTGGCTCATTGATACCCAAGAACCTGTTGTAGTTTTTTCTGATCATGCTAACCTTCGTTATTTCATGAAAAGTAGCCGGCTATCGGATAGGCAATCACAATGGGCGATGTATTTAAGCTAATTTTCTTTTGAAATACAACATATTCCAGGAAGAAAGAATCTGGCCAATCCTGCAACAAGATGTCCTGATTATCTGGATAATGAAGATGATTCCAAAGAACCAAGACCAATGTTTTGCGAAATCAGGTTGGGTTTGCGACTAATCGAAACAGATCATCAGGATGAAGTACCCAGCGAGTTACAGTTAGATGTTGTGGATGTGGTGAGTATTGTTCCAGTCCCTTCAGATATTAATCTTCACTGCACTGATTTAGTACCTGTGATTCAGGAGAGTAGTAATGCAAAAGACGAAATAGAAGTCGATTCTCCGGTACAGTCATTAGGGGTTGATCTTTTTTTTACGCCCCCTTCACAACAAATGATTAAGCTTTTACAGGAAGCATATGTTGCAGATCCACCTGACCCAGAAGATTTCGAGAGGTTGTCTTTTGATCAGAATCTTTGGTGGTTGAATGATCGGATTCTTGTTCCTCTTGCTATTAGACCTACAGTGCTGAAAATCTTTCATGATGATACATCTGCAGGTCACCCGGGTATTCTGAAAACTTTCCAAGCAATCACCTTTACCTTCACTTGGCCAGGAATTTGGAAGGATGTCAAGGATTATGTAACGTCTTGTTTGGTGTGTCAAAAAGCAAAACATTCCACTCAGAAACCCGCTGGTTGGATGGTTCCATTAGATATTCCAACCCGTCCTTGGGGTGTTATAGGAATGGATTTTATCGTAAAGTTGCCTTTGTTGGATGGGTATGATTCTGTCTTGGTCATAGTTGACCATCAATCTTGTTGAAATTATGACCTAAAATTTATATGAATTTTTTCATTAATGATTTAAAAGTTATTTGATAATTTAATAATTAATTTTTATGAGATTTAGAATGGGACTAGAGGATCTCAGGGAGCTTGATGCTTCTAGGAAAGGTTCACGGATAAAAGAGTGAAAAGAACCCATGATTTTATTTCTAATCCAACTGCAGAGATTATAAAGAAATAAAAACAAGATTAGCCCCCTGAACAACATGCCAGGGGTTTAATGTGGTTCTGAACCCTAGACATAATAAAAAAATGACAAACTAAGAGAAATAAAATAAAGCAAGAGATAATTTAAACAACTACAGATTTAATCTTACTACTTTATTATTTTATCTTCACAATGTAATTAGGATCGTTAGTTCTAACTACTTAGTTCCCAAACAATAAAAACAGAATAAAAATATAAAAAATATTTCTCAAGAATAATACCGACTACTGATGATCAGGGTTCGATGACTACAAGACACATACTACTGCAGTTCTTATCTATTTTAAATATTTTATTTTTATCCTAATTTTTTACTATTTTCATTTAAATTTATTTAATTGAAATATTAAACTTAAAATTAATAGAAAAATCATAGCATAATAAAATGGTCAAAAGGACCAAATTCCAACACATCTGACAAAAGGCATTCATTTAATTTCAGCAAATGAGAATTGGAAGGCTGAACAATTTGCCTATGTATTTTTGGACAGGTTTATTTGTCTTCATGGTCTTCCGGATAAGATAGTGTCGGATAGGTCTTTTTTTGTTTCTTGGTTTTGGAAGGAGGTTCAGCGGTTGTTACGAATAAAGCCGGCCCCTTCCACTGCTTCGCATCCAAGAACGGATGGTCAGAGGGAGAGGGAAAATCAAACCATTGAGACTTATTTACGCCACTTGGTATCAGATCAGCAGGATGATTGGTCCCACTTGCTACCAAGGGCAGAATTAGTGTTTAATTCCTCTGTATCTGCCTCTACTGGCGTTTCTCCTTTCTTTGCGGAAAAAGCCTGTCATCCACCTTTAAATATGCTTACCATGGGTTCTTTGGTTCCGGCCGCTGACAATTTGGTTTATAGGCTAGAACGAGCACAGAAAATCTTGATAGACAATCTAGTTTGGGCGAAAGAGTTACAGAAGACATATTTTGACAAGTGCACTAGACAAGGTTTGGATTACAAGGTAGGGGATGTCAAATGATCTTCAAAGATCAAGAAACAACTCATCTCAAACGAGTAAGTCTTTTTTATTTAAAATTCTTGTTTAAGGATTTATTAATTTTTATATTTTATTAATTAATAAAATATTTATTCATTTATTTTTAAAAATACCATGATAGATTTATTTAATTTAAATAAAATAAGCAGAACTATCATTGAAGATTCCCATTGAGGAATAAAATTATTTTACTCGTGTGAGTAAAACTTATTATCATTATTATTATTAAATTTTTATTCTTTATAATGATGTCATAATAATTATGTTATTCGCATAATTATTATGATAATCAAAATGATTCATTTGAATCAAATTGTTGAAATAACTTTTACTGATCGAAATGATTTCATTCCAATCAGAATTCTTAAAATCAGATTCAATCATTGAATCATTTTTCACATGATTGATTTCAATTTATGAATCGAATCAATAAGAATCATTAAGAATGAATTAATTTTAATTCATTATGTTATTTTATTATTATAATCTTTTTGTAAAATTTTTGTTACCAATAAAACATTTTAATCGTTAATTATAAAGAACTGCAAAATTTTTATAATACAATTTATCAAATAAATTTATTCATATCATTATCAATTTTTGATTGTTATTTTATCATTTAAATTTTTATTATCCTCA
The DNA here is from genome assembly GCA_000785685.1 of Uromyces viciae-fabae. Taxonomy (NCBI): domain Eukaryota; kingdom Fungi; phylum Basidiomycota; class Pucciniomycetes; order Pucciniales; family Pucciniaceae; genus Uromyces; species Uromyces viciae-fabae. Next base: position 5,552 of record JNCO01006600.1, on the reverse strand, counting down.
TATACATTTTATATTACCTTTAGCTTAAATTTCAGTTCTGCCTTCAGGTATTTAAGCATTTTTATCTTTTTTCTCTTATATTCTTATAATTAATAGTTTCATTATTATTTGTTTTTATTTTTTAAATAATGCTTACTAAAGTAATTTATTATCCTTCAGTTGTCTTAATTTTCTCAGGGGATTGGGTTTGGCTGTTGCAACATAATATCGCATCGACTCAACCTTTGGGAAAGCTTGATTTCAATAAATTGGGCCCCTTTAAAATTGATATGGAATTGGTAAAGGACATCTTTCGACTTGTTTTACCCAAGGATTTGTCGCGACTACATCCTAGTTTTCATACCTCTCTTTTAGCCCCTTTTAGGGACACAGACTCTTTTCCTGGGTGTCTAGGTTCAAAAGCCCCTAAAGGCCCAAGAAACATGTTTGATAAATATTGGGACGAGAGGATGTAGAGGCTATTTTGGGTTATCGAGCGGAAAAAGGCGGGCACGAATTTTTGGTCCGTTGGAGGGGTGGATCTGCAGCAGATGACACCTGGACTAAAGGAGGAGATTTTGCTGAATCTACTCATCCTTACTTCCAGCTTATTTTTGATAAATATGGTCTTAATAAGATTGTTTTGCCTGTGGATCAAGCAGTTCGAGTTGTGTCATAGGTACAACATGAGTCATTTTGTCAACCTTGGGAGAAAATTTTTTATTTTCTATATATATTTTTATACTATTTTTTTTTATTGATATGTTTATCTCAATTATATTGTTGTTACAATTTCTAAAATTATTATAAAAAAAAAAAAAAAATTGAGATAAGTGGTACTACAAAAAAAAGTCCAGCAACTTGACATGTTGTTAAGATTACAGGTGGGTAAATTTGGAAGAAGTGGGAAGTTTTGGATGAAAGAGGAGCTGGGGGTCTGAGAATTTATGGATAAAAATAAATTTTGCTCAACTCGATAATTTTATTACTTGAGCAGAGAAATTATTTAAATAAAGAATAAATATGTCACAAATTGTGACATATTACAACAAATGACCAAATACCCCCCACAACTACACATGGGAGGAAAATAATAAGAACTCCCCACAACTACACATGGAAAGATTTGTATCACAACTACACATGACACAATAAAAGAAATAGTAAAGAATCCCACAACTACACATGAGAAAATTACTAATAAAATAAAAAATCCCCACAACTACACATGAAGATTATAATGCTAAGTTTTAGACTAAACAGCAACTACACACTATTTAATCTAATTTAACCACTCAGACAACTACACATCTGAGAGGATTGAAAATATAAAAATAAAAATTTATAAAAAAGTAAAGGATTTTATTTATTTATATATATATTTTTTTAAAAAATGAAACTGAGAAAAAGAAAGGATGAGAGTGGAAAACTGTTGGAACTAGAAAACTAACACATGTGAGTTGCCTTTGTGCACAAAGGCAACTCACATGTCAAGTGCAGCCAGTTGCTTGACTTTTTTATGCAGTGTACAAACCGGAGTAGGATAAGATCTTCAATCCAATCTCGGAAGATAGGTAACAACGAAGGAAAAGAATAGAAAATAAATCAAAATCAAATAAAATATTGTAAAATTATTTGTTTTCCTTTTTCTATAAATATTCCATCAAAAGCAACATTGTATACCCATTTTCCTGAGGGGATTTCTTTTGTGTTTTCTCATTAGTTTCTCATAAATCAATAAAATATTCTTTGTTCAAATCGAAACGGCATACTCTTGGGTTGCCTGATTTGCCTTGTCAAGAAACTTGTCTTTTGCCCTGTCACATATCCTGTGAAACCTGCTCTGCCCTGTCACATATATGTTACATTAATTCTTTACACACTGCGCCTGCGGTTTATCAGCCCCACCACGTACACTCACCCCCTGAACGCACCACACTCCCAATTAAAGAAAAAAAATAAAATAAAATAAAAAAACAAAACAAAATAAAACAAAATAAAATAAAATAAAAAAGGGGATTAATATTTGCACCGCCCAAACCTGGTCGCGCACCGCCTTTTGGACCGCCAGGGGACGTCACAATTTTTTTTTTTTTTAAATATTTTTTAAAAATACTTTCAGACGCCCTAAAATTACCAAATTTTTTTGGCAGCCTCCTGAGCACACATGCTACACTTTCTGAGCTTTTTTAGCTCAAAAAAAAATACATACACTGCCAGAAAAACTCGCTAAACCCCCAACAGTTGACATGTGGTAACTTTGATCTTACCCGTGTCTTGCTTGCACCTTACTCTTGAACTTCTGGTGGTATAGCTTAGGTAGAGCCATGCTGAGGAAGACACCTTACTGAGTGCATTGGAATAAACCAGATGCTCAACAATGTCACATGCGTACAGGTTGAGCATCTTCCTAGCCTTAGATTTCTCAGCTGTGAGCCATGCATAATTTTTACATTGTTGGTTGTAGCATTGTCTACCCGAAAACCTGATCAATATCTTTAGTATGTTTACTACTAGTCGGATTACTCCTTGTCATGGTCTCTTCCGAGCGAGAATCGTCAAGATAGCGAAATTTTCCTCCCGGTCAAAAGACCGGGGAGGAGTACAACTAGTTCAAAGGACCAGTTCAAAATTACATCGGAATCGCGGATTTCCCCGAGCACACACTAGTTCCAAATCGGGATAGTGATGCTGGTGGGTAATAAGTACCGTCAGAAACAATAGTTTGGGAGGTCACTTGTGCCAATAGGGCACATCTAAACGATCATCACCCAAATACCCAGCGATACAACTTAAAGCTACTCGGTTCAACTTGTTCTCGCCTCACTTCTTAGATACTAAAATTTCTACTCATCAGAATTCAAGATAGTAATGGAGAACAAACTCGTATTGTACATAGTGTGCATAGTTATAAATATCTGATGCAAGAAATGTAAAACCTTTAGTTTCCTGGAACACCTCCCAGTAGTCGCTGGTATTCCTCACTCAAATATAAACTCCACTTGATAATCCTGTGACCATCCCTCTCTGGTTTGTCGAATATAGACGTTGGCTTGATGCAAGAACTGGGGGGTTTACAGCTTGCTGAATTTTGGACGATTCACGGTCTAGTGCACTTTGCAAATTTGTGGTAATGGATGCAGATTCAGAAGTGCAGCTCCTAACTAGGGGTGGAGAAGGAGGTTCTAACTAAGATCGGAATGACTTGAATGTGGAGCAATGGTCACTGTGATAATGCATGAGGCTCAACTGGATTTATCACAACCAATCAATCAACCAGTGTGATGGGATTGAGTTGGGGGCTTGATGCTTGAGCCAACGGGGCCGAAGCGGCGACATTGGAATATTTTGAGTCAGAAAGTAAAATCTTTTTCTGATGAGGAGATTCATCTTTCTTTGGTTGTTCAGAGGATGGTGATGCATCTCTTCGCAATGATATGTTGGTCTGGTCTACAAACCCGCCCAGATCGTTAGCCGCTTGCCTGCAAAGCAGAAATGGAACGTTGGTTAGAAAAACAATGACATGATGCTAAAGAATCACTGAAAAAAGCACCAAATCAAAAATAAAATTTGTTTTCATTATTATATTCCTTAGGAAGATACCAAAAGGAGCAAAACTAAACAAAGACCGAAGCATAAAAAACTTGATAAAATCGGGCTAAGTCAGCTTGTGAATGAAGCAAAAATGAAAACAGATAGAAAAAACTTACCCAAGAAATTTATCAAAGATTGGCAAAAAGGGTTAGGCAAGCTGAACACTCTTTCTCATCATCAAGTAGAGCTAACTGCCCTACAGGTGAGTAAAAAAGAAGATGATTGCTATGAGTGACTAGGTGGACTTGGCCAGAAGTGTGAACCAGCTTCGTTTACACTCATGATTGTGTGACTGTAGTCGTTGTGTTTACACAAACATTGCTCCAGTAAAGTTAGGTTTATGGGTCTCACCACGAATTTTTTTATTTTTTTTTGGAATCTGCCTATATTTTCCCTAGATGCATAGATATGATAGTAAATGCATACTTTAATCAAAAGTTTCTGAATCAATTTTTTCAAACTGATAGTCTAACTTAAAGATCAACCACAAAACTACTTGTCTTCACTACTTAATATTTTGAAGAAAGATGGAAATGATTATACCAGAAAGATGATAACAAAAAGGAAAAAAAAAATATCTCTTAGAGAAAACTTTATAGGAGGAAAAACAACCTTATTTTAAAACAAACTCAGAAACAATTTTTTTTAAGAGAAACTATACAAAATCTTTCTTTATGATAGAAAAATAGAAAAAAATTAGAATAAAATCTATTTAAGATAACAACCAGGAGATAAAGAAACCTAGGTGGAACTGGAAATTTAATAGAAAAAACACTCCAGACCAGTGCCAAAGCCACCTGGTATGGATGCCTCACACATATTTTTAATTTTTTTTTTGGACCTCATTGGATGAACTTATTGAAGAGTTTGGTTCATCTGTGTTCATGTAGCCCCGTATTGTTTGTTTGCAGATTGAATCAAAGAATTTTTTGAGTCCAATGGCTTCTTTTGGTTTTAATAAACTGCGTTGGAGTGGTGTCAGAGAATTCAAGTATGCTTCACTATAGGAATCAACTGGAAATCTTTCAGGTGCCTCCATTGGATCTTTTGCTTCAAGCAACTGATTCTTAGATTCACCTCAACGCAGTAGGTTTTCAAGATTAGCCTTACTTCTTCTATTTGTTTCAATTTGGTTGGCAGCTTCATCAAGTTGGTGAACTACTTGTGTTAAAATTTGACTACGCCATTTTGGAATGATTCGAGTACGGGGAAGACTTGGGTTAGAATTGTCTTCATAATCTGAAACAGACCTGAAGTCCTTGAAAAGTATGGTGAAGCTTGGATTTTTTGAAAAGATAGCCTTTTCTGCCATGTATCTTTTTGTGATGTCAAGTTCACGAGTGGCTTAGTTTAGATGCAGCACGGCGGATAGTGAGAAGGAAGGAGGACATTAGGGTTAGGGTTTAGATTCCGTTGTACTTAAATCTCATCCCTGTATTTCTTGTTTCTTTTCTTTTCTCACTTTTGTTTCGCATCATCTTTTCTATACACACCTAAATAGGTGTGTATATCTTTTGTTCGTCGATCTCTCTGTGTTCAATCATCCTCACTCGTGCTCCTGTGCACTTTCTTGGCTTCTAAGGTTCGACTTCGTCTCTTCTTCTTTCTCTTATTTCTTTCTTTCTGTTTCTTATTTGTGATCTTTCCTTGTTTCTCTGCTGTCTGCTATGCGTAACTAACTTTTGTTTCGCATCATCTTTTCTATACACACCTAAATAGGTGTGTATATCTTTTGTTCGTCGATCTCTGTGTGTTAAATCATCCTCACTCGTGCTCCTGTGCACTTCCTTGGCTTCTAAGGTGTGTATATCTTTTGTTCGTCAATCTCTCTGTGTTCAATCATCCTCACTCATGCTCCTGTGCACTTTCTTGGCTTCTAAGGCATCAAACTTTTTTCCGCAATCTTTTACAAATAAAGTTGAATGGATTGAGTTATAAATACAGATAATATGGAACAGAAAATTGAATGCATCTTACTT
>JNCO01006599.1:0-12876 GCA_000785685.1 Uromyces viciae-fabae | reverse complement strand
GTTGATACTTTTTCAAGTTGGAGTAACGAGTGAGCTTGAAGAAATGGGTTCGTAGGTGTAGGAAGGTGAATAAATATTTTATGGGCTAATTTTAATTTATGGGTACAGATTTTTATGTCGAGTTTTGGATTATAGATATTTTTTGGAATTTTTTCTTTGATATATTTGACACCCCCTGTTCCAAATAAGTGGGTTATTTCAAAAAAAAACGTCTGGTTTGAAATGGAGTTTTTCGTTGAAAACCGGAAATAAAAAAACGTCCAGTTTGGTGATATTTGACACCCCCTAATGAAGAAAAACAAGAAATAAGAAAAATACCTAAAGGACAGTTGTCTAGACAAAAAATGCGCTGAAGATAATACAGATAAAAAAATAAGGAAGATACAGAGACAACTGAAATAAAGTCAAGTTAGTGATTTAGAATAAAAAATAATAAAAATAAAATTGAGAGAAAAAAAAATAAATAAATACCAAGTAAGACTGAGGCTCCAGATATGACGGTGATCTTTGGTGTGAGATGAATAAGATAGACAAAGACAAAGGAAACATAAAAAATAAAAATAAAAGAAATGATGATGTGGAAAGGGGTTAAGATAAAAATAGGCCCCCTGGCAGATTCAAGCTAGAAAATTGAACTTAGAAAATTGACAGAGAACGGAAAAATATGACTCAAGCTCATTGGTAGAGGAGAAAGGAAAACAGGGATATCTGTCGAATTTCCAAGGAACTTGAGGAAAACTAACAAAAGTGACCCCAAATGAAGATGTGGAGAATAAAAAAGAAGAAATTGAAGAGCAAGTGCAAATACTGGAAGAAGATACCACTGAACTACTCAAAACGGCTATGAAGATGATTCTGGCAAAAAATATGTTAAAGTTTTGAGAAATGGTGGCAGTATTAGAGAAGAGTTGGAGAGAGAAGAAAAAAGTGATAAGAGAAAAGTTGGATGTGTTATAAAATCAAAAAGAATGATTTTTTTTGATATTATTATTAGGGAATTAGTTTTGGAACCACCCAAGCTTGATTGTGCACCACCCTTTTGACCTCCAGAGGGTGTCAAGTTTTTTTTTTTGAAATATTTTTTAAAAATACTTATAAAGGCGCTAAAGCTACCACATTTTTGACAGCCTCCTGAGTACCCCTGCTCCATATTCTGAGCTTTCTAGCCTAAGAAAAAAAATGAAGTACCCCTTATTCAGGGATTACACAAAATTCAACAAAAAATAAAAAAATAGTTCATGTGGGAAATATGGGCTTAAAGTATTTCACAGGTATTTGGACCTTTTTAGAATGCGGGATAAAAATTTTATGCATAGGGAAGAAAAAGAAGTTGCTTTGAGGTTTACTTTTGCAAACATTGGTGCAATACCCCAAAAATTTGAAAAAGTAAACCTAAAAGAAAATCTTTTGCTTCCCTGTGGATAAAATCTTTATCCTACATTCCAATAAGACTGAAATAGATGTGATAAAATTTCTAGCCCATATTTCCCACATTAACTATTTTATTTCCTTTTTTTGTAATCCCTACATATGGAGTAACTCAAAAAGAATTCTATGAGCTAAAACGCTCAGAAGATGAAGCAGGGATGCTCAGGAGGCTTCCAAAACTTTTGGTAATTTTAGAAACTTTGGAAGTATTTTTAAAAAAAAATTGAAAAAACAAACAAAACTGGATGTCCTCTGGAAGCCAAAAGGAGGTGCACAATCAACTTTGGGTGGTTAAAAAACTAATGCCCTATTGTTATCCTTTATGTTTTATTTGAGAAATAGATTCTATTTATTTATTTTTAATTTTAACTTTTTTTTGAAAGAATGGGAGATTGAGAAAGGAAAAGGAAAAAAAGAAAAGAGAAGAGAGAGTAAAGAGAGAGAGGTGAGGTGTGAGGATAAAGTTAAAAGGTGTGAATTGGAGATAATTTTGAAATTTTGACTGATGGTTGATGAATGAGAGATTAGTTATGTGAGGCATGGTTTTGAGAAATAGTGCAAGATGGGTTTTGAGAGATTCCAGAGAGTTTTTTTCTTAATTTGTTTTTTTTTTGAGGAAGGAAGGAAAGGAAAAATAAAAGAAAGAATAAGAGGAGAAAGAAATTAAAGAAAGAGAGAGAAAAGAGAAGGATTGAGGCTTAGGTTTTCAGGGATACTGAGAATGAAATTCCTTGAGGAAGTCAGGGAAATCTGTGAGGTTGGATGAAGGTTCCCAGGTAGTGTGATCTGCATTGTACTGGTAGCCAGACCATTGGACAAGGTATTAGGATTTGTTGTGTCTTTGGCGGGATTCCAGAATGTGACTGAATTCCCATGAGGTTGGATGAAGGTTCCCAGGTAGTGTGATCTGAATTTTCCTGGTAGCCAGACCATTCAACAACGTATTGGAGTTTTTTGAATCTTTGGCAGGAGTCCAGAATGTGACTTAATCCCCATTCAAAGTGGTCTTGGATAGCAACAGCTTCAGATGGAGGCTGAGATTTGCCCGGGTAAGGAGGATGAGCGAGAGAAAGAAGGGAGACATGGAAGATAGGGTGAATTTGAGTCCAGTGCAAAGGAAGTTTCAGGCAGAAAGTGTTCTTTGAGATTGCTTAGTCAATTTCAAATGGACAAAATTTCTTTTCTGAGAGCTTCAATGGTGGGGCAAGTGGAGAAGATGTTCAAAGAGTCAATCCAAACCATTTTGCCATCTTTGAAGGTTGGTGGTTCAAGTCAGGATCTGTTGAATTTGAAATTTATTGCTAAAAAACTGAAACCAGACTAAGAATAAAATAAAGGAAATGAAAAATAAGAAAACATTGAAAAATAATGAAGAGAGAAAATGAAAAAAGACAAACCACTGTTTAAACTAATTTAATACTGGTGTAAAAACAATGGATTTCAGAATAAAAGAAGTTTGAAACAGACTTTAGAAATAAGATAAAGAAAGAACATAAAATAGAAGATTATGAGAATAGAAAAGTTAGTTCTTTTGTCTTCAAAAAAAGGGAATAGAAAAATAGAAAGAAAAGAAAAAAAGAACAAACAGCAAGTGAGAAGACACTAGGCTCAATAAAAAGTATTAATAAATAGGAATTCTTGAAGTGATTCCAAACAGTGAGATACTAGTCTTGAGGCATGAAGAGTATGATATCAGGATGAGTTGATTTTATCAGTAGGGAAGAATTAATTGATTACATTACTAGTTTTACTCCCTCAGGTTATTTTTATGAACTTGACTCTTGATTCTTGGAAGAACTGAGGTGAGGACAAGAATAGGTTGAGCAGAAGATGTTGAAAAAAAACTGACTACTGACAAAGAGTTCATGTTGAGAGTGAAAGAATAATAATTAAGGGGGAAAAGGAACCCCCTGGCATTTTTGTAAGCCATAAAAAACTCAACAGGATCTCTTGCTGCAAGCTTGTAGCATTCATTTGCTGCTCTAAGGTTGTCCTTGAGGTGACTATGAAATTTGGTGATGGTTTTGTGTCAGCCTCTGTAATGCCAAAGACTAGTCTTTCTAGCTATACAGGGTGAAAAGCGTAATTTTGAGTGGTTTGGATAATTATTTTTATAAATAATTATAATGGATGAGATAATATTTGTTTTATTTTAATATTTAATATTTTAAATATTTTGTTTTAAACAGGGGCCAGAGCCTCTGGGGTTTTTTAATGCCCTGTTGGGTAATCAAGGGGCCTGCTATGCAGGGGTTGTTTGAATGCCCTTATATTTTGGGGCCTGCTAAGCAGGGGTTGTTTAATTCCCAAAAGTTCTAGTATATTTCAACTATCTAAAAAAGAAGAAGGTAGGAGGTACTTACTAACCTATTTACCTTCAGTTTAAGAGGGAAGCTGGTCGTCCTAGTTGGCTAGAGTAGGCAGCTGAGGAGTATAAGAAGTGGGGAGTTGATCTAATAACCATCAAGGGGCCTGCTATGCAGGGGTTGTTTGAATGCCCTTATATTTTGGGGCCTGCTAAGCAGGGGTTGTTTAATTCCCAAAAGTTCTAGTATATTTCAACTATCTAAAAAAGAAGAAGGTAGGAGGTACTTACTAACCTATTTACCTTCAGTTTAGTTACAGGTGTTAAGATACTTCGAAAAATTTATATATATATCTTAAGTAATGTATGACTAAGGTGTAACTGATAATTGATGGGGAGAAAGAGCGTAGAGATAGGTGGGATCCTCTTGGGGCGCTCTAAGAGTTTGTGTAAGTGTCTCATGAGTGTTGTAGGTGTTTTTAGCTATTTTTGATGGATTCTGTAAGCATGAGAACTTTTAATTGAAAAGAGTTCTCATGATAAAATTTTTATTTCAAGTTTATCTCCGTCCTAGCTTGAATTCTATATATTTCCAATAACTTTGTAATAGAATTTTTGATAGATTTGTAATTATGAATTAATCATAATGACAGGTATTTATATTGTCATTTTATTGAATTCTGTGGGCAATATGAATTTCGTTTGACACAAGGTATGATGACGTGTGATTTATCTTAAATTGAGCGTCATCTTTCCTTGCTTTGTATATTGTCATTTTATTGAATTCTGTGGGCAATATGAATTTTGTTTGACACAAGGTATGATGACATGTGATTTATCTTAAATTGAGCGTCATCTTTTCTTGCTTTCTATAGGTTCAGATTTGAAATAACTTTTCTGCATGAGAAGTTATGATTTTTACTAACTACCGTGGATTATCTGTAGTTTAGTAAATATTGGAAATTCTTTATTTCCATTCAATTTTATTTAAAATAGATTTCATATATTTTTTATAATATATTTATATTCTCAATCCCACGGGAAAAATAGAATATTCCTTGGGACATTATTATTTCCATGATTATGCCTATTTTTAATAGTATTATGGGATTATTATTATTTAAGTATTTTTTGACTTTTTGGCCCATTCAGGCCCGCGTGGATTGTAACTTGAGATTATGTAAGCCAATTCAAAGGCCGCTTCTTTTTCTCATAAATTGGATTATGTCAGCATCCGCGCCATTTGGCATTTAGACATTTCAACACAATTATGTACATATTTTTTGACTTTTTGGCCCATTCAGGCCCGCGTGGATTGTAACTTGAGATTATGTAAGCCAATTCAAAGGCCGCTTCTTTTTCTCATAAATTGGATTATGTCAGCATCCGCGCCATTTGGCATTTAGACATTTCAACACAATTATGTACATGTCTCTTCAACTATACACCACACCTACTTTTTATGCTTTTTTGGTGCTTATTCCATACACATAGTGTGTATGACGTCCTATCTCCTAAGGGAAAAACGGTTTCCTCTTATCTCTATCTTACAAATACCTTTATCTATTTTTAAGATAGAAGGACTAATTTTTCATTAGTACTCCTGCTGAGTGACTAAGGTTATTTTTACCCAAGGAATTCAAAAATGTAATAATAATTTACTTTTCATTACTCTAAAAGGGAGTAATTTATGTTTTATTTATTTCTTTCTTTTTGTGTTATTTTATTTTTTCTTACTTTATTTCTTTTAATATTTTTATATTAAATGTTGCTCATTTTGGCATGCTCAACATTGTAGCAGGCTGACATTTTGAGATACTCCAAGAATGGTTTTGAGTCATCCACATGTATTGAATTAAACTGAGGATGTTTTCCATAAAGGGTGTAGAAAGGTGACTTCTTGGTGGCTGAATTTTTCAAAGTTTTTGAGGTGAAATTGGCCAATGGGAGCCAAGTTGTCCAGTTGTCCTGCTGGTAGTTAAAAAAAATTGTGAAGAAACTGTTGGAGGAAAACATTGACTCTTTCCGTTTGACTGTCACTTTCAGGGGGATAGGTGGTCAAAGAGTTGTGGGATATACAAAGAATTTTGAAAATATGTGTCCAAAAGGAAGAGATAAACAGAGAACCTCTGTCCAAAAATATGTTCAAAGGTACACCATCTTTATAAAACACAAATTCAACAAGGAGATTTTATAAATCCTCATCAGTAGCTGTGGTTGAAGAAAATTGATACTGATAATTCAATGATCAATTGATCAGTTTTCATTTGTATTGAGTCGGATCAAAGGATCAGGAAAAACCCTCAATTTCAATGGACAAGAGAGGTGATTGGAACAGCTAATGATGGGAAGCTGGTTCAAAGGAACAAGAAAAAATGCAGATTTTCATTGCTTGTTTCAGATTTTATAGCATATAAACAAAGGAAACCCCTGGCAAGTATGTACAGGGGTTAAGACTACAACAACTGTGTAATGATGAAGAGTAATGAAGCTCAAGTGGGAGATGATCAAAATTCCAACTGTGGTATGATTTTTAATGAAAAGGCTCATTTTCAAGAAACTATCCAGTAAAACCAAGATGGCATCAAAGCCATTGGAGGTAGGAGAATGTGAGATGAAATCCATTGAGAGAAATGTGAGACTCTAAAAGAGGCTAAAGTTGATTTTGACCCTTATAGAAGAATTTCGGAAGGTATAATGGAGTGAAGACTCTGCCTTTCTGGGGTGACAAGAGAGTCTGAGAAGGTTTTACTTATGGGGAATGACAGGGAGCAAGCTAAACCTTGTGATGGTAAGAAATTTAGAAGTTTAAGAGAGTGTTTCCAGCACTCAGATTTTTTTTGGAAAAGAAAAGTGGCAAGACAGCAGGATAGCTGTGGGAGCAGGGGATATTAGTCAAGTCCTCTGTGGCTCTTTCAAGAAAGGGGAATAATATGAGCAATGACTACACACTGAAGATTCAATGAGTTTAAATATTTATTTCTTTAAAGGTATGTATGTAAGTGTTATTATTATTAAGGGGTTTGTTCAGTTACACTTGGATGTTGGATAATGAATTATTTTTATGATAAATCAGATGGATTAGATGGGGGAAAAACACTGAGGAGAGAGATCCTTATATAAAAAATGTCAGCCTATGTGATGCCTAGAGCCTAACTCTACTAGCTACACAAGGTGCAAGAAATATATAAAGTTTTTATAGTCTTAAAAGTAATCATTGGATTTCAGCAACAATATATCTTGGAAAATAAAAATCATTATAACGAAAGACAATGAGAAGTAATTGAAAATAAATATTGAAAAAGAAAAGATAAATGAAATGAAAAGAATGAATAGTTTACCTTAAAAGGAACAGTAACTAATATTGATGAGAAAGTAAATTAGAAATGAAGAAATGAAGAAATGAAGCAAAGATAAAAAGCGCTAATAAAAATAGGAAAGAACTAAAGAAAATAATAAAAAATCAGAAATAATATCAAACAACAAAATAAGCAAGAAAAAGAAAAAGAGATTTAATAGAAACCTAAGTCTTGATCCTGAATAGTTGTTGATCCCACGTGAGAAAAAGATACGACAATATTTAGAGAGTCGAATTCCTAAATGATTAATAGGGTTAAGATTCTTCGAGTGAGACAGAGAAAACTTGAACTCTTCCACGTGCGAGTGAATAATAAAGAAATAGGTGAGGTGGAAATAGAGTATTTCCACCCCACATTCCAACAATATATGCAATCAAAATTTTTATAGTGATTCTGTATTATTTTTGCAGTTTTAATTTTTATTATAAAAATTATGGCTTGTATTCTTATAAAAAGAATAAAAAGAACTGGGGCCAGCATAGCTGGGGTGCTTCAATTCCCTTTCTTTGTAGGGGCCTGCTATGCAGGGGTGCTTTTAGAAACCCTTTTGTACATAGGGGCCAGCTAAGCGGGGGTGCTTTAATGCCCTAGTTTTGTAAGTGTAGTGATGTAAGGAGAAGACAAAAAATACTCACTATTTTTGTATTCTTACTTTCCACGAACTGGAGTAGTTCGTTCTTTGTTTGAACAAGTTGAGGAAAGATTTAACTTTGTTGGACTGTAAGTTTAAACAGGAAAGTTGATCTCATTACTGGATTTACTGAGGCTACTGATTTCAACACTGATTTGGCAGGTAAAAATGTAATGTAACTATGTAAGTAAAATTTAGTAAAATGATGGTGGATGAAAGGATGAAGTAAGAGCTCTCTTTATGTATTTTCAGATCTTCTTGGGGCGCCCTAAGTAGATTGTAAATGTCTCAGGAGGAAATGATGTGTTTATGTACTATTTGACACATCTTGTGGGCATGGGAACTTTTGATTGGTAAAAGATCTCATGCAGTATAATTTATCTAATGTTCTATTTCGTCTCAATTTGATTTTGATACATTTAATGATTGGTAAAAGATCTCATGCAGTATAATTTATCTAATGTTCTATTTCGTCTCAATTTGATTTTGATACATTTAAAATATTTTCAAAATAGAAATTCAGACAGATGTGAAGTTTTAATAGAACATGTAAATAAGCTTATTTCATGCATCTATTTCAAATTTGTTTTTTAATTTTTTAATTATTATATTTGATATTTTTATGCTATATGTATTTTTCCAGGATAGATCAGTATCTGTTCTTTGAGGAAAAAATTGATTTAATGGTATTATTGTTTCTCTTTGATAAGTTATGTATTTTTGAACATCTCTTGATTTGATATAGAGATTTTATGCTTATAGAGGAGCTTTTTCTGTATGTACTTGAAATATTCATACATAAGGCTTATTCTAGGTATATAAATGTTAGATCTTTTGCATTTATTGTATGTAACATGTATATTTAGTTTTTTCTAGCATAATTGGTAGTTACTACTAGATGTAGCCAAAGGGTGGTTAAGGAGTAGGAATTTGAGTGTACCTCCAGTGATTGACTCACATTATTTTTCTATGAGGAGTCCAAATATTCAATAATATTTGGGTTTTGGTGAATATTTAAACAAATAATTATCATTCTTTGTAAAAGAATTAATGATTTTGTTTTTATTAAATTTTTACTTTATATTTTTATCATTTTTGTTTTCATTGTTAAATTGTTGGCTTGCTCAACATTGTAGCAAGCTGCCATAAAAATGGGGTAAAAATAGGGTACAACAGAAACAGGGTGTCAGAAGTTCATACAGTGCACAGACATAAAAACAGTACTAGTGGGCCTTCCTGATCTCCTTCCAGGAATGTGTCTAAGCCCCTGTATTGATGATGTGATTATCTAGTGATGTAAGAGTCTTGTGAAACATGTGTAAGTTGTATGTAAAGTCATGTTTTAGTTGAATATATGTACATTAAATGAGTTCACATCCTCTTATCTATGTAACTGGTATTTTTTTTATGTGTTATTGGTTATGTTTTATAAAATTATAGCTAATGTTGTAATCCACACTATGTAATATTGATGTTATAATTTTTTTTTTGTGAAATTATTTTAAGTACCTGATTTAAGTCTGTTAGAATTCAGAGTTCTCAGCCAATTCAGATTACACATGAATGTCAATTCCATGTCACAAGAAAATGGACCGGACTCAATTCTTCTTTTTCAATTTTCAATTTTCTTTCTTTTTATTTTCTTTTTCTTTCTTCTTTCATTCTTTATTCTCATTCTTAAATCACTCACCACTCAAATCAACTCGACTCAAATAAAATCACTCGAATCAATTCAATTCATCAAAATTCAAATTAAATCAATTCAACTCAAAATTCAATCAACAAACTCATTTTTCTTTTCATTGTCTTCAAACTCTTCCTTCCAAAATCCTTGGTGAGAAGAGTAATCTCTTTCGTCATTTAAAAATATTTTCTTGCTAACTTCTCAAAACTAAATAGTCCTAAAACAGAATAGTTATCTCGTGTTGTCTCTAAATTAAGATCATTGATAAAAAACATTAAAAAACAGTTGTTGGTTATTTTCTTTTCATTTCTTAAATTCTTTTCAAAATTTGTTGTTGACATCTTGCTCCAGAATGCTAGTCCTCTTTTTAGTAATAAAAATTTAAAATCAAAAATCAAAATCTAATACGGTTAAAAGGCGAACGCTCTACCGACTCGACACTAAACCGGTGGAGGGGACTAGCTAATTTATCATGGCTCAAACTTCTGCAGATTGAATAGCTGTAGCGACGGCGACCGATGGATTCCGACAGGCCATGTTAAAAACGGCTTTAGAGACAATACCAAAGCTTACGGAAGATAACTATTCAATTTGGCGGGACAAAATGGATGCCCTTTTAGAACTTAGGGGAGTGTTAAACTCTTTGGAAGAAGGATCACAGGAATTAAGATCTAGCGACAATGTGGAAATAAAGCTTCTCCTCATCTCTCGACTTGACACAGTAACGCACGAAAATATAGTGACAGCGGAGAATCGAAATTCTGCAAAACTGCTCTGGAATCAATCAAGGAAAGATTTTCTTCCTCCCAGGCAGCTAACAGAGCTCGGATATTCTATGATTTTCTGTACGTTCCGTTCAAGGAAGATGGTGTCGAAACTTTTATCACAGACATTCGCGTATCCATCAAGAAAATGATTGACGTAGGAATCATTTTACCTCGAGACATCATCGCGTATCTCATTCTATTCAAGTTTCCTCAATCGCTTAACGACTTCCGGCAACAAATAATGCATACAGATAAAGAACTGAATGCAGAATACGTCTTTAATCATCTAACTCAACTGCATAATGAAAATAAAGCGCAGAATAAAGAGTCTTCGACATTACCTGGTGAAACTGCTCTGATATCGACGAAATCCAAATCAAAATCTAGACAAAACAGGAGTAACCGATGCACAGAAGGTTTTCATAACGCAAAGCAGGATCAAAATCATTCAGCCAGTAGATGTTGGCACTTGCATCCGGAAGTCGCGCCGGATTGGTGGAGAGACAATCAATCCAAGTGGAAGGCCAAATCTAAGACTGAAGAAGTGGCTAATTTCTATTCACTGCTCACTTTGTGGATCGAACATGGCGTTTCCGATCAAAGAATCATCTTAAACAGCGGCGCTTCAGCGCACATATTCAACAACAAAAACTTCTTTGAATCAATAACTCAATGCTCTAATCAAGCCATCAAAACCGGAAAAGCTGATGTGTCCCTACAAGTGAAAGGAAAAGGGAACGTACTGCTTAGGTGGGGAAACAAGATCATCACTCTGAAGAATTGTTTCTTCGTACCAGACATTGTCGTCAATCTGATTAGTGCGGGGTGTCTGCAAATGAACGGGTGCAACTTGGTGTCTCGAGGAAACGCTTTCAAGGTAGTAAAGAATAATCAAACTATTTTTGACGGTTCCATAGTCTCAAACCTGTTTACGGTATCAAACCCAGATGAAATAGGAAGCAATTCTCTTACTTCCACTTCTCGAGAGCTTAGCAAGTGGGTGTTTTTATCACTCAAAGAACTGCACGAATCATACGGACATGCATCTATTCAGAGGTTGAAATCATTCATCAAAGGAGTACCTGCTAGCGAAATCGACACCTTTGAATGCAAGAACTGTGTCACTAGCAAGATTACAAAGTCTTCATTTATGGGGATGTCTACTAAAGCTACCAAGGTCTTCGAACGTTTACACCTTTACTTAATTGGCCCAATTACCCCAGAATCTAACCAGAAACACAAATTCATTCTCACCATCGTTGACAATTTCTCCGGCTACTTGAGCGGAATCCCTTTAGTCAACAAAGATGACACATCTGAGATTTTGATCAGCCTACTCAAAACTGAAAACAAGCGTCTAGGTTATTTTCCATCAATGATATGTTCAGATGGTGGTGGAGAGTTCATCAACAATAGGTTAGCTCTTTTCTTTCAATCAAATAGAATCCAGACCTTAGTCTCCGAACCTTACCACCCTGAACACAACAGTAGGGCTGAGAGGGCGAATCAAACTATCTGTGAATCGGTCAGGGCTTGTGTTGCCTCATCAAAAATTCCTAAGCGTTTTTGGTCAGAAATCCTCAAGTTCTCTTGTCTCTCTACAAATCAAATTCCGCGCGGTGATCAAGAAATGTCTCCTTGGGAACTAATTCATGGATCAAAACTACCTGGTAATTAACTTTGACCAATTGGGAACCCAGTGATTTTTCTCAATATGCGTCGACACAAAGGTGATAAGTTTGGCCCCAAAGGTAGCGAGGGGAAGTTGATTGGCTATTCGCCAAAACTTCTATCTTATCGCATTCTGACGCCTACTGGAGGTATTATACAAACCAAGCATGTTAAGTTCTCGAAATGGACTGAAGAAAGCCCATCAGATGATGGGTTTGACTTTCCTTTGGCCTCGTTTGATAACAACTCAGTTGGAAATGTTAGTCAAGAACCTATCAATCAGGCTGAACCTGCTATGATAGAATCTCAACCCAATGAAATGCTCAACGAAGAAGAAACTGCCAGCGATGAAGAACAAGAAATCACTGAACAGCTAGTTCCGAACAACACCTCATCAGAATCTACTGAGGGGAGAACTCTCAGAGACCGCTCTAAAATCCTGCCGCCGTTCAACTATGGCTTCCCCAGAGAACGAGTAGGTTTTCATCACTACTTTGAACAAAAAACATACTCGCAGGCCTTAGCTACAAAAGAAGCTGAGAAATGGAAGGAAGCCATCAAAAATGAATTAGAATCAATCGAAAAATTATCAGTATGGGAGAATTATGAAGGTCCCAAACCGCTGAACCCACTGAAGACGACTTGGGTATTCAAAATCAAAGATACTGCCACGGGGATCCTTTAAAATACAAGGCCCGCCTTTATGTGCAAGGATTCGACCAGATTCAGGGGTTGGATTATGAAGAAACTTTCGCTCCTGCTGGGATAGTGACTACACTCCGAATGTTACTATCTTACGCCGTTCATGAATCTCTCCCAGTACGCCAATTTGATGTAAAGGGCGCCTTTCTTCACGCTCTCATCGATGAAAATTTCATCATCAAAACTCCAAATGGCTCAGCAAGACAAAGTCAATATCTCAAGTTGAAGAAATCATTGTACGGCCTCAAACAGGCTCCTAAAAATTGGCACATGACACTGACTGCGTGGTTCATTTCAATCGGTTTCCAAGAGTCTAGCAGCGATCCATG
>JNCO01006598.1:0-12878 GCA_000785685.1 Uromyces viciae-fabae | reverse complement strand
TGGTGAGAACGAGATAACTTTCTTTTATTCATTTTCATTCAAAAATAAAATAAAAATAAATAAATAATAAATAAATAAAAATTCAATTAAAAATTAAAAATAATAAAATAAAAATAAAAAAATAAAAAAATAATAAAAAAAAAAGGATTCTTCTTTCTTAAAAAAATAATAATAATAAAAACTAACCACATCGTGCTTGTAGTTCTCAATCTTAATTCTAAATCAAACCAGATCATTTGTCAATACTTGCCGCTTAACTTTCTTTCTTCATTATTGCTAAAATCTATGTTGGTTAATTTTCTTCATTATTATTTTAAAAATATTTCATATTGACTTGTTGTTACAGATGCTAGTCCCTTTTTGCAGTCATCAATAATAACTATTACTCAGAAACTAATAGATTTTAATCATGAAATCCGCCATTTTTCATTTTTGAAATATTCATTTCACAAATCCACCATTCATAATGGTGTATTTGATAAAAGAAAAGGGCGAGTTTCTAATGGCGGATTTTGTAACTTTGATACCCCCTAATCAGATACAAAATAGAATTAAAAAAAAATATTAAAAATTAATTGAACAGTTCAAAGGATTCAATTTGATTCAAGAAAAACAAAAGAAATCATTAATAAAATCAAATTTAGAAAATAAAATTAATACATCAAATTCAATCAAATATTTGTTATATGAAAAATTGAATCAACTCAAAAGCTTATCAAATTTTGATTCAAATTCATCTTTCAATCAAAAAACAATCAAATAATGACTGATACTTTGAGCTCAAAACAACCTCTTAAATCAAACTCCATCTTTGATATCAGTGTTCTTTAATGATAATCATCAATTCTCAACTATTAAATAAGAATACTTCAATCAAGTTGATCTCCCAAGATTTTTGATTTGGTGCTTTTCTTCAACTGACAATGATGTAGCTCTTAATTTCAGCTTTCGTTTGATGTTTTTTTTTTGTTTCAATCTGGCTAGTCGTTCAGGAGATATTTGCATTTGAAGGTGTACTGTTTTAAATCTCCTATTACCTCAAAAAACTCAAATTAATGCCTTATTTGCCTATTATAAAATCCTATTCCAACCATCAAGAGATGCATTTTCAATTCAACTACTTTCCCTGCCTCAATGGATCAAGATTTTCAAGTGCAAACCACTTCTTCTGATAGACCAATGATTTTTTTTTTTTTTGCAAATTGGGATTTATCAATAAATAATGAATCATGACCAAATGGAATTGGAGGTTTCTGAAGGGCACTCAGCTGGTCAGAGCCATCCAATTCCAAGAGGAATTGAATATTTGAAAGCTGATATCTATGCAAAAGTCATGAATCATAACCAAATGGAATTGAAGGTGTCTGACGGGCACTGAGCTGTTCAGAACCCTCCAAGTCCAAGAGGAATTGATGATTCCTAAATTTGAAGCCATATGATGATATAAATATAAAATCTAATTTTTTTCCCCAATACACCCAATAAGTATTGGCGGATTGTATCAGTCAAGCAATCTAATACATCCTTTGGGATTTGCATGTATTAGTAAAAAAAATACTTTACCAATGGATTTTCTTGCCTGTCCAATCCAATCCACAAAGCTGTAAAATTTTTGTATTGGCAATCCAATCCAATACCAATAAAAACTCCGATACTGGCCTTTATTGGAATGGTTTCATGGTTGACTTTATCTATAGTTGTTTTCTACTACTATGAAGTTTGAGTTTATTCTGAAGCAATTAAGTATTCCAAAGCTCCAAATCTGGAAGTTTCTCCATTTCTTATTTTTAGTCCCAATGAGCACTTGAATGTGATCATCACTTTGTAATCACATTTAATTTGCTTTTTTGGTAGATGAAACTTGATTGCTTAAAATTTGAAGCTACTGTTTCATTTCCATGTAGCTTGCAGGAGGTTTTGGTCTGAGTGCTCAAATTTTTGAAACATTCTTCCCATTCTTGACACATTTTCTCCTTTGAATTTCTCACATTCAATTCAATTTGATTGACACTTTCCATAAAGGCTTGAATACGGTTTTTCACTTGAGCTAATTTTTCATCCTTATCTGCAACTGAAGCTTTCAAAACAGAAACTTACTTGGTATTATTGAATTTACTTCAATAGTCTTTGAAAAAATTTTGCTGTAGAAGAATCCATGTTTTAATGAACAAAAAAACTGGAGAGTATGATGCATGCCTTGGGTAAAACAAAATGTTTAAATTTGTAACTTGAAAGTGTAAAATCTTAAATTGTCAACATCTTACATGTCACTAAAATGTCACATGTTTTTCTATTAAAAATAAAAATTAACATTTCACTAAAATGTCACATGTTTTTCCGTTCATTTTCACTTGAAAATAATTAAGAATGAAACAATTAAAAAATAGTCAATAAAAAGGATTTCAATCATCTTAATTTCAATCAAGCTCAAATAAACTGATCAACAACTCAAAACTCAATACTAAAATCAAAACTTGATTTCTTTTCCATTTCCTTTCTTTCTTAATCCTTCTATTCTTACTTCATCAACTCTTAAATTGTCTCCTCTTGAATCAAAAACTGTACTTCCGGTGAGATCTTACTTATCTTCTTCTTACTCAAACTCAAAACAAATCAAATCAACTAATCACTAAAAGTCTTAGTGTCTCAGATCACAACCAAATCAATAAATCTTCAACTCACCCAAAAATAAAATCAAGTCTTTCAATTCAATCAACCTTTTCTCTCGTGTTTGTTTCTTTTTCTTCTAAATTAAAAATGTTTTCTTTTCTTTAAAAATAAATCTAATTTGTTTTTCTATTGAGTTTATTGCTTCCAGAAATATAATCTTTTTAAAATATTATTTTAAAGTCTTTTAGAAAGGAAGTGGTCACATACATAGTATCATGCTGAAATTCATAGTGTGATAACGTGACCTTATTAGCCCTCTAGGATCACCACACAGGTCATTTAAAAGATATTTATTCTAGATGCAATAGACTTTTTATTTCATAAAAAAAATGAGTTAGAAAAATGATTTTGAGAAAACAAGAAAGAGAAAATTGAGAAAAGTAATTTTAGGAAATGTAACCAACTCAATACAGAAGAATGATAAAGAAGAAAGAAAGGGTTGAAAATGTTGATGTTGGGTTTTGGTGAGAGAAGAGATCTGAAGTTGTTTGATGTTAATGTGAGTAAAGATGATTTAGTTCAATTCTGAAAAATAGGTAAGATCTCACCAAGAAGGATTTTTTATATTTGACTAAATGACAGTGGTCGATTTTGAGAGAGAAGAAAGAAAAGAAATGAATATGAAAAAGTAAAGAAATGAAAAGAAAAGAATTGAAAGAAAGAAGGTTCAATTTGATTTTGAAGTGTTGAAGATTGATGGTTTTCGATGATGATGTTTTTGAAAGTTTTTGATGAGTGATTTTTTTATTTATTTTTTTATTTTAGAAAACTATTAAATTTGTATTTAGTGACATGTTAGTGAAAGGTAATTTTTGTGACCACGGTCTTGACAGAGGATTTCCTACATCATTGACCCACATAATGGCCCTGAACCAAATTGTAACTCTATAGATCTGATCATATTGTTCAATTTGTGGATTGCAGAGTGAAATAATTTTATAAAAGAAGAGGATTTATGAATGAAAAGCTAGGAACAATTTGATTAATGAAAATTTATGGCTCAGCTTCAATGATTTTTATTTCATTCAAAGCAGCCAGTTATATAGAGAAAAACATAGAGCATGTAAAAACTCTGTGACATGCAGCAAAAACCCCAATCCAACTCACTACTACATATGGGAACATAAATTAGCACAACTATGCATGCTTTAATAGACTAAAGTGCCGAAATATCACCAATAAACATGATCTTGACTATGAAATACTATACCAACTATAATTTAGCACAACTAGACATGTTATAAACTAAATTACTATGTTATAACACTACTAAACATGTTATAAAAGTACCAAACATGTTATAACACTACTAAACATGTTATAACACTACTAAACATTTTATAATATTTGTACTAACATATTGATAACTCCAAATCAATATATAAAATGATAAAAGTCCTTGACCACTAAACATCAATGACATATATCAAACTCATTTACAACTAAACATCAATTTGAATACTGACAAACTATTTGGATAGCTGACTAAATAACTTGATAAAAGGGGGCTCCTGCCTTGCACCGCCTTTTGACGTCAGGAGGATGTCGAGTTTTTTTGCATTTTTTAAATATTTTTAAAAAATACTTCCAATGGTCCCAAAGCTACCAAACTTTTTTGACAACATCCTGAGCCCCTCTGCCACATATACTGAGTTTTTTAGCTCAAAAAAAAACATTGAAGTACTCCTTATTTAGGGAGTACACTAAATCAAAAAAAAATAAAAAAAATGGTTAACGCGGGAAATATGGGCTAAAAATTTTATCACATGTATTTCCACACTATTGAAATGTGGGATAAATTTTTTATCCACGGGGGAGCAAAAAAAATGACTTTTACGTTTACTTTTGTAAAATTTTGATACATGCACCTGTTTTTGCAAAAGTCAACGTAAAAGTGACTTTTTTTGCTTCCCTGTGGATACAATTTTTATCCCACATTTAAATAGTGTGTAAATACATGTGATAAAATTTTTAGCCCATATTTCCCGCGTTAACCATTTTTTTTATTTTTTTTTGATTTAGTGTACTCCCTAAATAAGGAGTACTTTGATGTTTTTTTTTTTGAGCTAAAAAGCTCAGTATATGTGGCAGAGGGGCTCAGGATGTTGTCAAAAAGATTTGGTAGCTTTGGGACCATTGGAAGTATTTTTTAAAAATATTTAAAAAATGCAAAAAAACTCAACATCCTCCTGACGTCAAAAGGCGGTGCAAGGCAGGATTTGGGCAGTGCGAAAACCGACCCCCTTGATAAAACTAGAAATATTTTTTCATGACAATTTTTTATTTTAACCAGAATATATATGAGAGAAAAAGGAATGGAAGGATGTGAGTGGAGAATGAACACAGAAAAAAAAACATATATCAGCTGGTAAAGATTGAAAATTCAGCTGCACAAGGGCCTGCAACAAACTTAATCTTTGTCTACCATGGGGTCTCCCACATCACCTATTTGTAAATAGTGGTAACAGTTATCAAGTATTGGTTTGATTGTACTCAAATTTCACTTATCTGTGTTCCATCCACCACCATATTGATTATCCTCCTCCATTTATTTCCATGCTCAGGAAATTTTCATGAGAGAAAATTCTTGTACTCATTTACATAGGAGAGAGATACCCTGATTACCTTGTTATTTTTCCTTGAAAATCCCATCAGGGGGTGTCAAATATCACCAAACCCAACATCACAAACACAAAATTTTCTTTGGATCAAATACAAAATCAAAATTTTGCTTTTTCCAAAAAATCTTGTCCCAACTGAGGTATTTTTTGAAATGCTGTGTTTGATGAAAACATTTTTTTGAAGCAAAGCATGCATTCCAGAATGAGCAAGTTTTTTTAAAGTCATCAACATCCATTACACAACTCTTATCCCCCTTTGATCACAAAATAGATTACAAATCCAACTTTTATCCAATAATCAATGAAAAAACACCCATAATTAATTGTTTTCAAAAAAAAATGGCGGATTCGAAATGGTGAATTTGGTTGAAATCTGCCATTAATTTCGCGGATTTCAAACTAACTTTGATACCCCCTAATTACACCATAAGAAACATTTATCATTAATATGGGTTTAAACCTATAATATCCAACCAAAATCCAACCAAGGTTAAACCAGACTTACCTTTGATCAAGTACTCACCTCCAGATCTTCTCATTTGAAATTATTTATCAGTGAAGATGTTAATGTCAACTGAATGTTTCAAGTTTTTTGATATATTTGACACCCCCTGTGCCAAACAAAATAGTCATTTTTTTTTAAAAAAAAAAAGTTGGGTTTGAGATGTGGTTGTTGCTGAATTAATGGCATAAAGACATGTTTCATTTGGAGATATTTGACGCCCCCTATCAAGAATGAGTATCCTTTCATGGAGGCTTTGAAATAATTGGATCACCTGGCCTGCGACATATCTGAAGCGGTGAGTGTGCTAAAAATGATCTTAGAGGTCTATCTGATCTGTACCCACTCATTCCTCAGTTGGCCACACCGTACCAATTAATTAGTAAGCTTATAAATTTGATCCTTCGAATTTCTAGAAGTTATCAATAAATGCACTAAGCTCGCCCATCCTTCCTTGAAAAAAGAGGCCAGTGCCTTAAAAACTCTTCATATATTATAAGTAAATAATATAGCAAGAATAAAATTGCTTGGAAGGTTTTTACATCCTTCTGGAATAAGGAGCTTCACTTGATGCAAAGACACTATGAAGCAGAGTATCCTATTATACTGTAGTGAAATTAATTTAAAACTATAAAAACTTATTTTTATTTTTGTCTCTCTGGGGTCATGGCTGAACTGCAACAGAGATCTATTTGAGTAACACACTAGCTCACAATCCTGAATGCTTGAATATCATATACCAGAAGCAAGGACAATGCAATGGAGTACTGGTCCTCCTTACTTGCTTGATTTTGCTAGAAGTCACGGGGAGCGATTAGATTATTTGACACTCAGTTGTAATTGCATTCCATTTCAAGAAGATCTAGTATGATCAATACCATTATCCAGTCTGTACATCCAAGCTCAAAGATCTCAGGTTATTTGTGGCCCAAAATAAACACCCACAAGTGATAATGAGAAGGGAAATAACTATCGCTTTTTTAGTTGGTACGCGGCACACTGTGCCATTCCTACATTGCTTCCATCATAGTATTGGCCATATCAACTGCTATTATTGCACCTGTTTAAGTCGAAGCGAGCAAATTAGCATACAATATTGGATAAAAAAAGGGATGTTTCATGTGAGATGACTCAACCGCACTGGTAGTGGTACTGCTAAACTTCCTTGAGCTATTATCATCGACCCAAAAAATAAAAAATAAATTATGAGCAAAGATGATCCGCGTGGTATATTGTGGTATAGCAGGAGTGGGAGCAATTCAGCTTACCAAATGAAAGCCAAATGCAAAGGACGAAGGCAAACTTGAGCAAATTGAGATATTCGGTCTAAAGTAATGAGGAAGACTTGTTGGGATTTGGACGACGCGAAGACTTGACTAATGAATTTGAAGATGTGATCGAGAAATGATTTAAATACATGATAATGTTCTTGCTTTAAACTTTTAACCTTTCTGATCCAAATAAAAATAAGAGTTTATATAGTTATGAATTAATTTATCTAAAGGATACCCAGTATACCTTGATGATATTGAAGCAAAAGTGAAAATCGAGGACCGGCCGAGTTGAGTTGGATGATGCTAGAGATTCATCGCAGAGAGCTGAGAGCTTTTTATGCTCACATGACGTCTCTTACTTAGGCTTGAATCCTATGGGGTCCACGACCTTTGTGAGCGTGAGGGAAGTGCTGGTGTGGCTTTTGAATACCAGGCAACCGGCTTCTCAGCTGTCAACCTAAAAAAAACACCTCAACCCTCAAAAAACCTTGGGTACAATTCAAGGGAAGCTAACGTTGAAGTTCGCACCAGTTCCGTCGCCTGGGTCCGGCGGGGCGGCTTTTGCCCCAACACGCGAGCCGCCGCCTCTTGGTATCAATTGAAGAGGTAAATTTAAAATTATGGGCGCGGGCATTGCCCCTTAAGTATAAAGCAAAGAATTGACCACCTATTGATGATACATCGACATGTAGATACCAGAACTAATCAAAATATGTAAGAACGGATAGGAAGTAGATTGTTCAGAATAACCAGCCGATAGATTTGTGATATTCAACAAAGACACCATGAAGAGAAAAGGTATGAAAAATTCATAAACAAATAAATTTTCAAAATGAACATTTAATAACTTTCAACGCACACCCTGATCAAATGAGTCTGGGGCTTGAACATCCCCTCCACAGTGGTGGAGTATGAACATGTATGACGTTTCAATATAAAATTTCAATATTTATCTTTGGAATCTTACTGCCAGATTGTTCATTTACAAAATAGAGATCCCCCCCCCATCTCACAACAACTCCATCCTCGTAAAGCTTTGATTGTTTCATCTGAGGGTACAGTTGAACATAGACCGAGCATTGATAATGCCTCGCCTCCCCTTTGCGGGGCTTCCTCCTGGTCAGTGTATAATCAACTTCAGCTGTTGATCAACATTAACAATAATTGGATCTCAAGCTCATACCTCAAGCTCGGCAGGAGGGTTCTTCATAAACATGGGAATAATTGCACGCCATATCATATTCGCCCCTGCGGTTCTAAAAAGAAGCTCGAAGCTTATCGATCCTGAATCGACCCATAGTCAAACCTAGATCTGGTACGACCACTGTTTTGAAGAACCAAACGAAAACAAAACCCTTTTTTTGGAGTCTCGAGCCCCGAATAAATATCTCTTCTTTTGACTATGCTTCCAAGTGATCTAGTAAAGGATCCCCGAATACTATTTATGCATGAACCTTTAACTATTCAGATCGGAGGTGATCGATGGGTGTGAGTCGCCGGTCGGTAAATTATCGAACCAAATCAACGTACTGCAAATTTCATCACCATATCCGCCACCATTCTTTGAGTCCTGGGGTTCGTGGACTCGGGAGGTTTGGGAATATCTTGAGAATTAAAAAAAATAGTCACTGGGTGGATTCACATCGTGGATTACGAGGTTACGCCAACTTTTTTCTTATGTTAGTAAGGAGCCAAGACTGATAAGTATCGTACCACTGATTGAGTTCGTTGCACAGCGTATGCCATAATGATGACTTTCTTTCTTTCTTTCGTTCCTTCTTTATTTCTTTATTTATTTCTTTCTTCTTGTTCTTCTTTTTTTTTCATCAACTCGTTATCTCGTACATGAATGTATACCCCAAGTTTATTCGGATAAGATAAACCACTTTAGATGAAGTAATTAGAGACGAAAGCACCCCGAGAAGGCCGCGAGTACAAAAGCATAGTTGCTTTTATTTATTTTCCGTTCTGATTGTATATGCCCTTCATCTTCAACCAAACAAACTCATGAATCAAGATACGTATGTATATAGGTCCTACACATGAATGCTCTCGTCGATCCAACGAAGAAAGTGACGTAAATTGAATTGGTTTGGCCTCAAGATGAAAGAGGGAGAACGTTGTATTGTTCGCGAGGAAAAACCAATTCACCCGTGTACGGTGTTGTCTTCATGCGTTCCTTTGTACCTACCCCTTTCTTTCAGTTTTTCTTCAAAAGGAGTGTCACTTTCTCCATCTGGACGGATGTTTCCCCCAGAAAACTTTTGTCAAAGATTCCCTAGGACTGTTCTTGATTAACTTATTTAACACTTTGAGAAAACTTGAAGCTTTCCGAGTGAAAGACCTAGTCGAGAAGATAAAGGAAAAGAAGACTCTTACTCAATCTTTCTTATCTCCCCACTTCATTTCCTAACGTCAAAAGAAACTAAAAAAAAAAAAAAAGAAAGAAAAACACTAAAATATATATATATATAATTAAGCCACCATTTAAACTCCGTTTTTCTTTATTGGTATTATGGCCCAAGTACAATTGATCATGTACATTATGGCCATTTTATTCAATCTCTTTCTTTTCACTCTTTCGAGGCCTTCCTCCGTTGTGACCAGAAAGAATCATTCAATTGAACGTCGTTTTCAAGGTAAAGCAACTTGGTTTGTTCCCGATACTGGTGCCTGCGGCGATGTTAACTCGAATGAAGACTATATTGTCGCGATGAACTATGCTCAAGTAAGGATTACCCAACCTTTTTTCACGGGAAATTTTCATTTTTTTTACGAAGAGTTGGAAATAATTAATCCGAAATAAATCTTTTGATTGCTTTATTTCATCTCTTAGTATGGTAGTGGTGCTCCCTGTCACAAGGTCGTAGTTATTACAAACAAATCCAACAACAAGGTTGTGAAGGCTAAGGTTACCGACGAGGTTTGAGGAATTTGATTCGTTAATTTTTGTGAAGAAGCTGATTGATCATCCAAATTTACCAGTGCCCGAGTTGCGGTTATGGTTCGTTGGATCTTTCTCCTGCCACATTTAAAGCGTTGGGTGATTTAGACACTGGTGTCTTACCCGTCAGTCCAATCCCGACTTTGATCTGACTCTTTACTCAAAACTCTTCAGCTTGTTAAACCGAACTACCAATTGAAATATGTATATTCTATTTAAATTTTAGATTACTTGGAATTGGGCCTAAACGCTGACATGCGTGATTAAAGAATATCGGTATTTTTTCAGAATATTCCTTCAACTCCTCACTTAGTTATTTCACAATATTACAACCTCAATCCTAGTGATTTTCCAATCTTTGCCAAACAAAAAAAATATAAAAAAAGAATGTAGAAAAAAAAAAAAAAAACAGTCCTTCCAAGTATGTGTCAGTCATCATGACCTACATAAAGAATTCCAAATTAAATTCATTTATGTAAGAGTCTAACAAAAACAAGAAGAATTTATTTCGGTAGAACAAGATTTTCATTTATTAGTAATTATGCTGGATACATACATGCAAATATATATACATGCTTCGATCAGATGAGAGGCTTTTTTTTTTTTTCTCTCTCACTTCAGAAGTTATATTCATGTTATTTATCATACATGCTTTTTGATTATTTGAAATATCAAACCGGTAAACCACTGTGTGCTATTTGAATGAGAGCATATATTTCTTCTTACTAAGGCGCCAATTATAACTAATTTTCGAGTTTTTATTTCTCAAACTTATTCTAAAGTTTTTAATCACATTGAAGGCGCAAGTGGCAGTAGGCCACTATCATGTTGCCCAGCTACATAAACATGGGCCATATATTTCACATTGGCAAAGAAACTTAAACAAAAACATTCAAAAGAATTGTGAAGGCTATCATTTAGCTACATGCAAGAAAACTCTTGGGTGAGAAATCTGCTGTCTTTTATGTTCCATATTTGAATGAATTAAATTATTGATAATTTTATTTTATTTTCCTAATCCTCTCCTCATTTTTGCTCTTTGTTTCTGCATCACTTGTGTTTTTATTGTACTTCTCCTCTGTTTGATTTTATTTTTTACCAGCAAAGTCGTTATGAAGCTGAAGGAGAAGAATCATTCCAAGAAACTAATGGAATTCCCAACATCATTGGAGCCATTCATGACACCAAAATTATTATTTCACAGCCTGAAAATGAAAAGTGGCACAGATACATTAACAAGAAGGGATGGTATTCAATGCTGTTCCGGTGTGTGGTGGATGGGAATAGAAATTTTAGAAATTTGAGTTTTCTCTCTTCCAGTATCTTAATCATTGATTGAGATAATTCTTATATATTCAGGTTTATGGAGGCCTTGTGGACAGCATCCAGGATGTAAGCGTTCCTTGGATATCAACATTAGTGCAGCAAATTAAGAGTTCTCAGAATACATTCTTCACCTTATTGTTTCATTGGTGATTCTGGATACCCAGGAAACTGCTCATCTTGATTCCTTATCCTAGCACTCCCACAATATATCACAAGGATTTTAATTTTTTACATTCCTCCATGAAAATGGTTGTCAAGCAAGCATTTAGATGTGTTAAAAATTATTTTTGACTTTTGTTAGTGCCTCAAATGGCACCTCTTCATAGTGCAAGAAACATGAAATTTTCTTGAATGAATTACACAAAATTTCAAAAAGACAGGGGAGATGCTTTGTGACTTAAAATCTGGTTTGAACCTGTTGTGTCATAAAAACAACTTGGTGGTGATATATATCAGGCTTTTTCACAGGAAGAAGTCCCAGTAGATGACGGTCTGAATTCTCAAAGGGAAAATATGAGAGAGGAATAATGATCTTAATTTTTATTATTCAGTGATCACAAGTCTTAGATAATTTCAAATCTACTAGGGATCTTGGTGGTGTGCACACCACCAACCAGGCCCTCTCACTTTACCCCTATGACTTGAAGTTGGGGTCAGCATCATGATCTATTCATGAGTTCTTCAGGATCTTCTTTGTCAGCAGACACAATAATTCATAAATCATCAATCCAGGAAGGGACTTTGGCGTAGCACAAAAGTTGAATGGTTCTTTCTTCTTTCATGATTTATTCTTATTCACTTAGAGTTGCAAAAAAAGAAAGTTCTTCATTTTTAGCATCAGGAACATCATTATCCCAGAAGTTTCTCATGACTTGAAACTCATGCCCAGTGGTTAAATTTTATTCCACATTCAACAATCTATACAATTGAAGTTACCCACATGCATAGAGGTTCTGCCAATCACTTTCTCACTCCCACCTCAGGCTGCCCTCCCAGCACTGTGGTGACCCTGGAAAACAAACAAATTGCAAAACTCAGCATCAGGACTGGTCATTCTTCAAAGAGAACATAGGGTTTATCTCTTCTTAGGGCAGTGGCAACACTTTATAAAATATTCCTGATTACTGGTAGCATCTTGATTACTTGAAATAATAAAGACAAAGCATATGTTGAATTCAAAGCATCATATTCCAATATATAAATTTCATCTATGAAATACCATTTTGCACCTTGGATTGAATAACTGGTGCATCAGGCAGTTTTGACCAATCACTATGTAGATTCACCATGGAAAAACTGGGCTCTCCGGCTGTCCAGTGACACCAAAAGAACAAAGGGGCCCTTTGTACTTTTGGTGTCACTGGTCAGCCAGTGAGCCCGTTTTTCCCATGGTGATTATGGCGGTGCCAAACACAGCCTAATGACTTTTTTTTTCTTAATTTCCATTACTTTAATCTGAAATATCATAAATTGAGCTTCACAAGAACAAGAATCTGACTAAAGGGGCACATGTAATTTTAAAAAACCAGAAAAGAAAGAAA
>JNCO01006597.1:0-12880 GCA_000785685.1 Uromyces viciae-fabae | reverse complement strand
AAAAAATAAGAAATCGAACAAAATGAGGCAAAAGAGGGAGCAGGGTAATATGATAACGGTGCTGGCCATGTCTAAGCTAACGCTAGATATCAGCGCAGCTATTTTTAACGCTAACATCGCTAACCAGTTGAATTTTGAAAATCCTATTAGCGTTAGCTTTTTTTTAGAAAAAAAAGCTAATTCAAAAATTTGTTAGTGGTTAGCTTAAAAAAAAAAAAAACGCTAACGCTAACATCAGTGTTAGCTGAAAAAAGCTAGAGCTGCGCTAAGCTAACACTAACCACAGCGTAGCTGGACCACTGTTGATTCTATCCTAGAGACCCAGGTTCAACTCCCCCATGTGTCATATAAATATTTTTATCATATTTTATAAAAATTATAATTTGTAAATGGAAAATAATATTCCATTTACACTTAAAATTTAACTTCAATTAAATCTCCCCAAATGGCAGATTTTTTAATTTAAGTGAAAAATTATCAAGGTAAATCCAATTTACCTTTATAATTTTTAATTAAGCTGAAATAGAAATGAAATCATTTTTTCACACATGAAAAATGATGTCATAGAAAGGATTCTATCAAGAATCCATAGTACATCTGAAAAAATGACGGAGTTGAGGTTCACAGGTATAAATACCCCTCATACTCCGCCCACAAACTCCAGATAATATTTATTTAGTAGAATTTTTAGAGATATAAAACTTCAGTCAATAATAAAGGCAAACCCACTTCACTGACTTGCAGTTAATCTCTCCTCTACTCAAATATTAGATCCCCTACTGCGGCTGTATCCCCCTTCTTGAAATGAAGAAGGGCTGGGCCGTATTTTTGATATTCCTCCCATAATATTTATAAGTAACCCTTATAAATATTATTGTTGGAAAGCCTTAGCTAGATAGGTTGAGTATAACTACCTTCTACCTCCCCTGCTGACAATAGGGGCTCCCCAGTCTGATAACAGGCATTGGGTGAAGACATTCTCTTTAAGAGAATAAGCACTTCTTAATTGGCACTCATACCAATCAAGTACTCTATTTAAATATAATAATAATTATTATAATTAATTATATTTCATCTTGTGACCATTGTACCACGACCAAAAGGTAACAGAGGTACTCTGGTAAGCTATAAGCCTCACATCAATCACCAAGTCTGTGTCTGCCTTACTACCTGAACCCTTACTTCCAACTGTTGCTACCCAACTTCTTGCAGCCCACCATATTGGATTGTTATCCGTTTAACAATATTCCCCTTTCCCTGCTGATCCGCAGACCTTAGCACAATCTACCCCGCAGCACATTCCTGAGTAACCCACTTACACTTGCCTAATCCTCATAACCGCTCAGCCCCCATAAACCCTACACTCCACTCTTCCTCTGCTTTTAGTAGAAAAGCACTGCAAATCCCCAAAAATAAAGGCAAATAACTCTGCAGATACTTTCCACTTTCTGCCAAAGAATTTGATCAGCCTGCAAGATGCTTTCCACCACTCCACATACCTCTCCACCTTTGCCACAACTTCCCAAAAAAAATATAAATTCCACATCACATGCACTTGGTTTTTTAAAATCCGTGTGAGGGAATAAAAAAAAGACAAATAGTCTTTTGGGGGTATAAAGACCCCCAATAATATTCATCTAAATTTTTTGATGGGTTTAGACCCAAAAACATTGATCAAAAAATAAGAATAGAAAAAAAAATAGAAAAAAAAGAATGATTTGCACAATGAAGAAGCCCTGCCCCGTGAAAAAAAAATTGATAGGGGTTTAAATCATCCCTCAAAATATGAAATAAGCAAAACAAAAATAAAACACACAACACAACACAACAGATTTGTGAAAAATAAAAAATAAGTTTTTGGGGCAAAGGGCACCAAAACATTTACAAATAGCCATTTCCTGTGGAATTCAATCTGATGGGAGGTTCCAAAATCCATTTTATCACAAAAAAAGCAAAAAAAAAAGCCCCAAATAAGTTGTTTGACCCCAAAAAACCAAAAAATATGTTCCCCTCCTCATAAACAAATCCCCCCTGTCTTTCAGAAAGAATCAAACCAAGGAGCAAGAGAAAAATGAGGATCAAAAATAAGAAGGGAAAGACAAAATGAAAAATGAAAAAAGAAAGAGAAAGAAACAAAAAAAAGAAAGGAATAACAAAATCAATGACAGGATATGTGATGCCAGGGAGTGAATACCCTTTAGCTAAACAAGCTAAAAGATAAGTACAAGTAGTATGAAAGGCTACTTTTATTGCACTATTGCACTATTGCACTATTATAGTCAGCTGAGTGCAAGGATCACTACTGAGACTGTACCACACAACTAACCTATTGCACTATTATAGTCAGCTGAGTGCAAGGATAACTACTGGGACTGTCCCACAGGCCTAACCTAACAAATATAATGATGTGACAAGAGAGCTTGAGAAAATGAGATAGACAATGATAAATAGTGAATGGAATAATTGATGAACAAACCTAAGTGCGATGAAGAAGACTTGATAAGTCTAAAAGAAAGATGAACAAATTGACTAGATTAAAAAAAATATTTATGATTCTAACTAGACAACTAGGTTCCAATCTTTAGGAAAATCGGGAGGCCTCCTTATATAATATTTCCGATCCCTGGGGCTCCAGGATAACCAAAAGTTGGCAGGAATTGGGGTTATCACGTTTCAGGGCGCTTTTTCCTATGTCCCTGTATTTTTGTTCAGTACTGAAGGGTCTAGACCAGTACTGGGTATTTTTACCTTGTTTGGTAACCTCCAAGGTCATTTGAATTAATTTGGTATCCTTGGGGCAGTATTGGTTTAGCCAGGATAAATTCTGGAATGTAGTCTGTATTGCTACTAGTGCAATACAGCTTGTTTCTTTTGTACTAAGTGTTTGATCACACTTTTGACCTTTTTACTGTCTTCATGGTTATTTCACCGTATGAAAATGTGCTGATAATTATTTGGGGTGCTCTGAAGTCATTTTGAATGCTACAGATACTCCACAAACTCGTGTTACAGCTGTAATGTGGCTTTGTGCATCATGTGCTTTTCTTCTTACCTCATGTTTGGTCAAGCCCCTGGTGTATTTAACAGACAGGGGGCTTCCAGTGTTGTTCTTTCACCGTGTGTAAACTTTTGTGCAATGTAACAAGACATATGTAAATGACCTGTATTTAGCAGCATTCTTGTTTCTCATTAACTGTATGGTCCTAACTTCTAAGCTAAGCATAAATCCGCTATTTTGCATACATTTTTGACTTAGTCCATAGTATTCCTCACACATATACATATCCATAACACATCTAAAAGGTTATTTACGTATGAACACAGTAAAAACTGGTGTTATGCTAGTTTCTGCCCAGTTATGGCAACAAGGGTTAAGGGGTGGGAATTGGGGGGTACTCACCATCAACCAATACCCCTCAATGAATCATACAGAATATGGGGAACCGTACACCTCTTCAGACTTTGCCTCTTTCCTGACCTTCACAATGTACGATTTCCACAACACTCCTCACGTGGACAACAATGTCAATGACTGGACGCTGGTTGGATGGATTCCGATTTTCAACCCAAAGAACCCCGGCAATCCTCAAGTTTTGGCCGACAAAGGTTTTGACATGATTGGTGGGCAGTTTTCTTTCCGTGATTTCCAGGTATATCTGGACTTGAACAAAACACTGGGGGTCACCCTTTGTGTGTTAAGATCACAAGATTTCCGTCATCAAACTCTTCCTGGTGCTCCCCAGTCTGACAATTACACCAGACTGGGATTCTCTTGTCAGATCAACAAGAGAATGGCAGCTGCTGTGACTGCTTATGTTGAGGGAAACTATGAAAAAGAATTGCCTCTAGGTGGCCTGCAGCACCAAATTGATAATGCAAATGCTCCCCCCAAGAAAAAGAAAAAGACTTAGTTGTACATACAATTATATTATATTACTGGGTATTTATGTTTGTGGCCCCATTTCTTTTTTATTCATGATGTTCACTTGATCCTTGCTGCTCTCCAATTTTATAGTTTGATTAATTGAAAAATTCCTAGTACAATCAATCTGTGTAGGTGTATAGAATACAGAGCAATACGTGGAAAGGAAGTTGATCAATGGTTTCCATGGCTACTCCAAGACAATATTCCTTCTACATGCTTGGCAATCAACATTTTACTCATTTTAATACACACAAACCCATTTACATTGATGACACAGAAAGTTTCAAATTGATTTTAAGTGGATTTTTTATTGGCACAACTGATACAGAAATTTTGGGCATTAACACAACACTTGACAGCCACTCTATGCAATTCTAACATTGGCAGTATTCTTTGTTGATTCTAGGAGGGACACCCCTCTTTGATTCCAGTACTTGCAATAACTATGAAACTCATCCTCAAATGATTTCTAACCCCTTTTGAGGTTTTTATGGTTATGTCATAATACAGCCAATGAAAGAATTATTCAAAATCAATGTATTAATGGTGGCCATGCTCCATTTAGATAGCTTTCATTTCCTACATCCTCACTTCAATGTATTCTTTACACCCAGAATTGATCCAAAAAATCTTACCCATCATAGCAAATGTTGAAGTATTTCTTTAGAAGTTCCTGCACTGATCTGTGGCTTGAAAATTCCTATTTTTGCAATTTCATTTAAATATTCCCATTGGATGGGAATATGTGAAGTTGGTCTCAAACAGATTTTCAGTGAAATTGTAATAGGAGCATGTCACATGATTGTCTTGATTTCTTGTCTTTCATAGATGTTACATCACTCTGTGATAAAAGAAATCATATTCCAAACCCAAATTATTATGGACCTTGGCATACATTTCAACTTGACTTATTCTCAAGTTGTAGTCAATATTGTATATATTTCCATGTTGATTCCACATAAGTTCAAACTCAGTTCTGAGTGAGTTCAGGATGAATTCTAGGCAAATTCCGCATAATTTTCACATAGTTCACCAATAATTCGTGAAGGTCAAAGCAAGATCCAGGGCAGGTATCCCCCAGAGTTACAGATAAAAGTTAAGCTATGGCACTCCCTGGGGAGTGCCCCCTCCTCTCCCCTGGTGATATGATGTAAAAAATGATTTTCATTTTTTTATCTGGTTGAAGTCTTTCATTCTCTTATTGGATTGAAGTAAGTATCCCATATGTAAGATGCTTTGTTTTTTTTTTTTTAAACTTGAAAGATACTTAAAGCCAAGCTTCTCTTCAAGAAAGACAGTGGAAAATCATTCAAACTAGATCACTGTTGGGGAATTCTACACCATTCCCCAAAGTGGATGAAGCATCTTGAAGATACTACTGCTGGTAAATCCAAGGCCAAGGCAGAAAAAAAGGACTCACCCTTTAAGATACAATCTCTGTGAGCAGCCTGTCTCACAACATCTCCTCTTCAATTGGTTTGGATTTAGTTACAGAAATTTCCAGCTGCACCAAAGGATCAAAGATTTCTGAAAAAAGTAAAGCTTATGAAATCATTATATCTGATCTCATTAAATTTCTTGAACTCTCCAAGAAAAAACAAAAATCCTTTGACTTGTTTGCAGATGATATGGTTATGAGAAGAGACTTAAATAGTATGGATGAATGAACATGTGCCTACTTCCAATCCAAAAGGAAAAAGCTAATGGATTATTCGAAAAATGAACCATGAACCACAGTTAGTTTTTTTCATTAAGACCAATCTGGTTTTTTTTTTTTTTTCATTAAGATCAAGCTGAAAATTTTTTTCGGAATCCTTTTTATTTGGTTATTTAATTTAATCTTGGATGAAATACCTCTTTCTAACAATTTTTTTCTTTTCCCATGATCAATCTGAAAATTTTTTTAGTAATCCATGACTCCTCTCCCTCAATATGATTTGTTTTTTTCATAAAGATTGATCTGAATTTTTTTTTTTTATCAAAAAGATTGATCAGAATTTCTTATGAGAAATCCATGTTTATTTTGCTCATTCTCTCCCCTTCTCTTTATTTTATTAGATACAATGAGAAGCAAATATTTTTTCTAATGCAAAGAAAAAATATTGAAGTTGAGAAATCCAAACAAAAAAAAAAACAGATGTGTTTTTCATGAAATGAAAAAATTGATAAAAGATTTGAGGAATCAAAACAAAAAAAAGAGAGAAATACAACAAGATTATTTTTCATGAAATAAAAACATAGTGACAGTGTTTTTCATGAAAGAAAAACATAGTGAAAGTGTTTTTTATGAAAGAAAAACATAGTGACAAAAAAGCTTGGGAATCAAAACAAAGAAAAGGGTAGAGAAATTCAAACAGAAAAATGGAGAGGAGAGATACAACAAGAAAAAAACATCCTTAATCTTCTACTTAACTTCCACTTTTCTCACTTTGGTTTTCTTTGCCTCACATCATCCATAGATGATCAATGAGATCAGCTTTTAGAATAGT
Organism: Uromyces viciae-fabae; assembly: GCA_000785685.1. Classification (NCBI taxonomy): domain Eukaryota; kingdom Fungi; phylum Basidiomycota; class Pucciniomycetes; order Pucciniales; family Pucciniaceae; genus Uromyces; species Uromyces viciae-fabae. The sequence continues at coordinate 6,466 of JNCO01006597.1, read as the reverse complement.
ATGATGATGACTTTGCATTGCTTGGTAACAAATCAAAAACATTTCAAGCAAAATACTTCCAGGGGGTGAGGGATCATTTGACTGTGAATTGTTTGGGTGATGGTAATCAAATACATTTTCAAATTTGGTATTTCTTTCATCTTCAATGATTAAGTTGTGGAGAATTACTGATTCTGTCATAATTTTCCAAAGATCATTTATCCTCCATAGACAACCTGGGTTTCTTATGATATAGAACCTTGCCTGTAGCACACCAAAAGCCCGCTGAACATCCTTTCAGAAAGCTTCCTGAACTTTGGTAAATTGTTTGTTCTTTTTTACAACTGGTTTCGAGACTGTTTGGATTAAGGTAGCCCATGGTGGATAGATTCCATCTGATAGATAATAACCCATAAAGTACTCATTCCCATTGACTTTGAATTGAATTTCAGGACCTAATCTATCTTGAAGCTTTCAAAATAGGGGAGATTGATCTAATATGTTGATATAATCAAGTGAACCTGGTAAGCAGAAGAATTCGTGCCAGATCCAGAAGTCATGAGATGCAACAGCTTCTAGGACAAGTGGTGGTTACTTCTCTTTTCCAGTGTACTGTCCCTGATAAGATTTTGGGCAGTTCTTCCACTGCCAATTCATACAATTGAGTGATCCTAGCATACCAGGGAATCCTTGCTTATTGGCCAATTTCAAAAGACAATTGATTTCCTGTTGATTTGGAGATCACAGATACTTCTCCTTGTACACTGAGACAATTGCTTGACAGAATTTCTTCAAGCATTCAAGTGAGGTACTCTCAGCTAAAAAAAAAAAGGAGAGTGAAACATGAACAAACAGAAATTGAATTGTTGAAAATTAAAATGAAGTACACGATAGTTCCCGCCCGGTTAACTATCGTACACGATAGTTCCCCCCCGGTTAACTATCGTACACAATAGTTCCCCCCCGGTTAACTATCGTACACGATAGTTCCCCCCGGGTAACTATTGTACACTATAGTACCCCCCCGGTTAACTATTGTACACTATAGTTCCCCCCGGTTAACTATCGTACATGATAGTTTCCCCCGGTTAACGCTCACCCATCTGAGTATATTCATCATCAGAATCAGCACAACCACCATATTCCAACATTCCCATGGCAGAAGTCATTTTTTGAAATGGGGAAATACCTAATAATGTAGCAGCACCATGTTTCTGAACAAATTAATTATCATGCTGTTGAAAGGCTTCAAGAGATTGTTTAATGAATAATCCAACACAAATTCAGAATCTTCAATGGAAAATGAAATCAGGGAAGATAGGATCATCACTAAATTATTCATTAAAAAGTTGCAAGGCTCCTTCTACCAGATTTTGGTCAATAGTAATTCTTCCTTCGACTGAACCTCCCCAGTTGTGTTGGGACTGGAGTAAATGGATTAGGTTGGTATGGATTTGAATTGCCATGATAATATTTTTGTTGTCATCAAGAAAATGAAGGACAAACTGCTCCATAGCTGCATGCATAGCTTGTGTGTGGTGAATGAATTTGGTGGAGATAGAAAGAAATGGATGCAGGTGGCGGGACAGAGTTTTCTAGCTGAGGAGACAAGGAGACGTCAAGGAATTTGTCAAGTCCCCTGAGAGCTATTTATGGACATCACTGTGACATGCTGTGGAAGGTCACCCAGGGTCTCAATCCGGTGTCTGGGGGGCTCAGGGGCCGTTGGAGATGCTCTTATCAGGTTGCTAATTTTCAAGGTTGGAGCAACGGTGGTGAAAATTTGGAACTGTAGAGGTCCGTGTGCTCATCAAAACCTAGGATAACAATTGGACATGCTCTCATACATAGTTACAATCATAACCCCTAGACCTACTTGCCAGGGGTATCCTTTATCCTAGTGGCATAAAAAATGAAATATGCAATGAAGAACATTATTGATTGTTGTCCATACAAAGAGTGCTTGTGCCATCTGACTGCTCCAATTCCTCTCACTTATCCATTGAACAATGAGTTTTACCGTACTGATTCATTGAAAAGTTCAATACCGTACTGATTCATTGAAAAGTTCAATTCTATTTCACTGATCCATTGATCATATTATCTGTCATTCTGTTGTTCTTCAGTTGGTTCAGCTGATGCCTCACTTGGGCAAAAGCAAGCAATTGTGTGACACCTACCAAAATTGATTCTGGCCCTGCCAGCTTGGCCAGATAGAACTTCTGCCTATCCAAGCTTCCTGATCAAGACCCATGGGCACAAGGGCAAGTGCCAGGTAGGATGTGACTTTGTGCTTAAACGGTGTTTTTCCAACAAAAAAGCTGGACATGATTTTTACCCAAGAGGGTGGTTATCGAAGACATATGACAATACGTCGTAGTAAATAAGACTACGCTCAAAACAACAAAACGAATATCACTAATTTTTAACCATTGAAATGTCAAGGGATATAAAATATGAACCGAGGACATTCGAAATACTTTGGATAAGTGAAAAAAGTTACATCTACGCATGTATTGGAGTATTGTAAATGTCCTTGATAATGATTTGATGTTCAGGATTCAGATGCATAGAGCAAAAAATAAATAAAAGTCTATCTGTTCAACCGAACATAGAAACCTCTACATGTTGTAAGATTCTTCATAAAATTCAATCTCTGAGCATCGGATTTTAGAATCTGACATCAAGATTCTACCTTGAATGGCTGCAACCGAGTTTCGAGTATCCAACAACATAGACGTGGGTCCGCAAACTAGATGTATTGGAGGGATGAATATTCAAGTGGGGATAAGTGCAAAAGCTCCAAGAAATACCTCGACACAGAGTCCCTATCAAAAAAGAAAGGATAGCTGACCGACAACTCCAATTCGGCCATAGTAACTATCAACGGCATCTCGTATAATTTGATCCAACTTTGGTCGACCCATGTGAAAGTTGGGAGTTGAACGATTGTGATTGTATTCTTGGGCGTCGCCACCAGTGTCCAAGTTATCATCGCCCGCCAATTTCGCCTCACCGGAACCAGTAATATAGAGGTCGATTGAAAGAACTTCATTTAATGTTTGCTTGAACCATTCTGTGGCAATTGAGTCTCGGATGGCCCAATGCACTCGATATGAATGACATCTAGCCATTCCAACCTCCGCCGATGAGTGTGAAAAGGCTTGAGCAATCGGTGCAATGACTGACATTCCGGTACCACCAGCTATCAACACTACAGCGTCGCAGGCACGTAAAGAGTCCATGAAGCCACCAAAGGGGCCATCGACCAGACATGCACGCGGATTAGGTGATGCGCTTGCTAAATGTGCAAGTCGAGCTGTGATACCATTATAAGGGCGGACGACGAATACCATTTCATGGGATCGTGAAATTTGAGCCTTGTCATTTTCGTTCATTCCGCCGAACACGGGAAGAGACGATATAGTAAAAGGGTGAGATTCCCATGGTTTAACCGTCAAAAAACGAAGGTAAACGTATGAACCCGCGCCCCAAGTACGATTAGTGGAGACCGGGATTCGGATAAGAAAGGCTCCGGCTGGCAGCTGTTCAAATGATGCTCGAGGAATCTCTCGAAACCAGCCATGATCAAAAGCATGAGCGAGCAAACGCCACAAAATAGCTGCTCCCCAGAGAACAGTTGCAGCATGCACTGACGTTTGAAAGCAATTTCTTTTGCTGTTAGTGAGGTGAACAAAAACATATACAAACATACACGTATCTATAAATACAAAATTTAGCTCAACTATATTGCCACGATTTCAACGAATCAGCAAGGTGAATGTACATCCAGACGAGAAACACTAGACAGATAGATCGGAATGTGAGCCTGGAAACCAGTTACAAATATACACCGGATGGCTTACCAACAGCAGCAATTATATGAAAAATATAAAATGTCTCATAAAACCGATTTCTGTGAATACGAGATAAGTTAGACAGCGGGATAAAATGACAATCAATGTGCCTTCAAGATAAGAAGCAAACCTGATCTGCCCGAGACTCATGACGCAAAGCCACGCTAATGCTACGAGTGGAGGAAAACCATTCCAATATACAGGATTAGTACGCAATGTGTACGACCACGGCTCTTGTCGATTAGCACGAATAATCATCGCCCAAGTGTGCACAATAGACATGTATAAGCATATCCAAGGGGCCCACTTATGCAATGTCATGATTCGCTGAAAGCTAACACCTGGTTAGCGAGAGGCCGAATGTCAGTGTAGTGCGACCAGATCAAATCAGTAGAATAAGTTACCGGTGAAGAACTCAAGGAAGTTACGCTTCGTAGCAGCGGCATAGATCCATGGAACCATGGCCGTCGCAACCCATTCAGATCTTAATCCTCTGTGAATGACGATGAGAAACACAAGTGAGAAAAAAAATAAGTCTCAAAGTAATCAATGAAACAACTTACAAAGGGGAACTGCCATAATTCGGTGGTCTATAAAATGGTCGACGCAGGAAACACACCAAGGTGCTAAACAAAAAGAATCCAAATAGAAGTATGGATGGGCCAAGCGGAGGAATGGAGCCTCTCCATAATCGAAGCTGAGGGTAACTGAGCATTCTGCAAAAAGCAGAAATTTTGCAGTGGAATTGAAGTACACTCGGAATGCCCGTGATACTACGGAGAGGGGGCCAAGGTCTGGATTAGAGAAGAAGTGCATCAACATCTTAAGATTACTGTAGCTTACCGGTTGAGGTTATGTAGTCTTTTGGCGGCATTTGAGATAGATACTGCCGCGACCACCGCCAAGATAAAATAGGTTGTCCAATGACCATAATACATGGACTTGGCCCACGGATCGTTCGCATTTTGGCAGGGAGCCTTTTCAGCAGATGTAGGCATATAGACACCTATATGTCGCGCAATTGTGTAAATTATTACTGCACACGGGAAAAATCAGTCTCGCAAACTGACCAAAGGGTTTCCAATTCCCTTTTCCTAGAGATCCATTGGGGTAAGTACCATTGGTGTAGCCAAGAATGCAGCTATGAAAAAAGAGCAGGTTAGATTGCATTTTTGCAAGAAGAATTCAAGTGGAAGTATCCTCCGACGTACGGATCATTGGAGCCACCATACGGGCCACCCATCATTGGCGTCACATTCATATTTGGCATGGTCATATTTGACATGTTCATGCTTGACATATCCATGCTTGACATGTTCATAATTGACGTGATTGAATGGATTGAAGCGATAACAAAAAATGAGTTCGGACTGAGTGAGAAATGGAGCGCTACGTGGTGAAAGATTGAGCGACGGAGACAGAAAACAGGCGAAAGTTGTACAAAGATTCGAGTTATTTGAAGGAAGGATACTAGAGAAGGGATCGAGAATGGTGTATATACTTGACGAGAGAAATGAACAAACCTGAAGAGGCGAATCAAGAAAGTAAAGCAGTGTTAATATGAGCAGTTTGAGCACAGAGAGTCGAAAAATAAAGTTTAATGAACGAACAGCAACTGTTGGCCGAGCTGATTCAAAAAAAAAGAAAAAAAAACCTTGGTGAAGCGTGGGTAAGCGATAGTCTCAACGTGATTTTATTGAAGCTGCTTGCTGGTTCAGTGTTGCTTTTATTGTATATATACACATATACTTTGGCTTTTCATTAGTTCTTGAGGATATGGCTCGTGTGGTACTCTCAGCGTGACGAATGAATCCAACCAGTTAGTCTAAATCTCAATGAGTCTAGTGATTGTCATGTGTTGAAATATTTCTGGATGAGATGGTGGTTCCATGAACTCCGATTCGGCCACAACCATAGAGATTGCCTGACATGTGTTGGTCCATTAGGTACACAGCAAGGATCATATCCGGGCGCAATCCAAAAAAAAATCCAAAGGTGCATTTCTACTGAAGAGGGGGCTTGAAGGGCAAAAAGAGCCTTGAGCTGCGGCCTAAGCACAAATCGGGATCGGGGTCGGGGGTCGATTCGAGGGAAGTACGAGGCAAATTGTGGATTGACGATATTGCTCGAGTTCATTTGAAGTATGGTGAAGAAGCAATTGGATGCTAGTAGTGAGCAGACACAATGGTCAAACTGCGAGATGCGATTGGTATGCAGTCTTGATTTTAGCGTTGGGTCTTGATTGAATATTAAGAGATTGTGTTGAGGCATACAAACGATGAGGTGAATGAGGTGACCGATGAATGCGGCGAGTAACTTTGAGGAGGTTGAAATTGTGATGTTGAACCAATCGAGCGGGTTAGGAATCAGGTGGTAACTAATTCAAGTAGTTGGGGAGGATATGAATCCAAAGTCGAGGAAATTCAATTGATGATTTGAGGATTTTGGTAGGTAGTTCTGTGGTGGTGAACTTGAGGCATTTTAGCGCAAGGAACCAAGTTGAGTCATTTTCGCTTTGGTGAGCTATTTTTGCGCTGGTGACTAGGAATGGGCCGCGCAAGGCCGGTGTTCGGGTATACCCGGGATCCGTACCGGCGGGAACGGAGGCCGGGAGCCCAAATTTGGACTTT